>CAKOAT010248043.1:9887-35624 GCA_932364175.1 Eruca vesicaria subsp. sativa | reverse complement strand
GAGAACAACATCCAACCTAACTAGACCACAAATCGATTGAAATCCCCAATCTTTGAAACCCTAATTTGAGAATGAAAATATCCACAAATTGCTTGAAATCACAAATCGTAACCGTGAAAGGAGAGGAAAACAACATCCAACCTAACTAAACAACAAATCGATTGAAATCCCCAATTTTTGAAACCCTAATTTTAAACCATAATTTCCAGAAATCGTTGAAAACACAAAACAAAACGGTAAAAGTAAAGGAAAACAACATCCATCCTAATAAAAACCCATAAATCCGCAAGAGAAGCCTTTGATTTACCTTGGTCTTGTATCGGATCGAAATCGCCTCGAAATCACCTTTGAGAGAAACTGCGTTAGGGTTTTCTGAATTTCGCGAAAAAATGAGTAAAAAAAAAAACATCTTATATATGTCCGGTCAAAAATACGGTTAGGTTTAAAAGTAATTTGGTAAAATCCGGTTTGGACGACTTATAATTAAGTCATCTGTTGATACTATAAGACGACTAAGTCGTCTGCATTATTAAATATATTTACCAGACGACTTAAATATAAGTCATCCAAACCCTAAACCCTAAACTAAATTGACTAAATTAACTAACTAACCACGTTATAAAATCAAATTATACTTAAATATTGTTTACTATACACAGAAATAAACACACTTAGGTAAATTTTTAATTTTTCAAAAAAACATTTATGCTTTCAAAAATCTAACCCTAAGAAACACATACAATACTACAACATATGTTGGTGAAACCNTATATTAATTTATATCTCTTAAGACATATGTTAATTACATAATTCCAATTTTTCATTTATCAAAATATTTATTACACAATTTTTAAATTATTTTTAAGAAAAACTGTCCCAGACGACTTCAAACTAAGTCGTCTGGACGACTTAGTTTAAAGTCGTCTGGGCAGACGACTTGCGAGGGCTAAAAACGTAAAAAAAAAAAAAACTCTTTTTTTGTTTGTTCACAAGGGGTTGGTTGTAATTTCAACAGCCTTTTAAGTTACTTTTGCATTTGATTCAAGTTTGGGTTTACTTTTGCATTTCAAATCAAGTTTTGAGTCATATTTGGCAATTTTCCCTTTTTAAAAATGTTCCTTTGTTGATGGTAAACATGAAAAGTGGTACCACCAAAGTGGTATAATTGAAATTCTCCCAATATACAATAGGCAAAATATAAATACTATACTAAACATATATCCTAATATTAGAATAAGTAATTATACAATATAAGTAATAACATTATTCTATTAAACATCTATCGTTATATTAAAATAAGTAAATATACAGAATAAAAATAAGTAAATCTAAAATATAGGAAAATGAATATTAAAATAAATAAAAAGTAAATATACAATTTTAAATATAAAAATATTATACTAAGCATTTGTCGTAATATTACTATTAGATATAAAAGAAAACAAAATTAAAATAAGTAAATATTTCATATATAGAACAACAAATAATAAGTAGCTATACAATAGAATAAATGAAAACTACATTAAACATCTATCTGAAAATGTATAGTTTTTTAGGAAATTGTCAGAAATAACACTTTCAAGATACCACTTTTCAGTTTTACACTAACCAACTTTACCATTAAAATTTTAATAGTCAAAATACTATTAGAATTTAGGGTTTAGGGTTTTGGATTTAGAATTGATAGTTTAGAGTTTAGTGTTGATTTTTTAGGGTTTAGGGTTTACTTTTTAGGGTTTAGAGTTTAGGGTTTAAGGTTTAGAATTGATATTTTAGGGTTTAGGGTTGATTTTTAGGGTTTATGGTTTACTTTTTAGGGCCTAGAGTTTAAAATTGATGTTTTAGGGTTTATGATTAATATTTTATTTAATATTTATTTTATGTATATATATAAAGAACAAGGATATAAAAGTCTTTTATTCTTTAATAAAATGTGTATTTTTGAAAATGTTCCTTTATTGATGGTAAACATGAAAAGTGGTACCACCAAAGTGGTATAATTGAAATTCTCCCTAGTTTTTTCACTTTCATTATTTTCAAATATTAATATAAGTAAACATTAAAAAAAATAATAAGTAATGAACAATATAAGAAATAGAAATATTATACTAAATATTTATCATAATATTATCATTTGATATAACAAGAAAAATAGAATAAGTAAATATAAATTATAAGAAATGAAAAATCTAAATTAAACATATATCTGAAAAATGTATAATAAGAAAAAGATAATTAATATATATGAAACATAAAAATAGAAATATTACATTAAACATCTATCGTAATATTAGAATAATAAGTATATAATATAAAAAATAATAATTAGTAAATGTACAAAATCAAAAATAGAAATATTACATTAAACATCTATCGTAATATTATAATTTAATATAAAAGCTAGTAAATATATAATATCAGAACATAAATATTACATTAAACATGTATCTTAATATTCAAATAAGTTAATAAATAATATGTGTAGTAAATAAGTAACCAATTAATAAAAATATTACATTAGAATAAGTAATTATACAATATAAGTAATAACTAAATATACAATCTGCGAAAAATAAAGAAAAAATAAATATATAATATCAGAACAGAAATATTACATTAAACATGTATGGGAGAATTGCAATTTTACACATTATCTAGTAACATAATTCAGATTTACCTTCTTTTGGAAGACATTTTCATTAATACCTAGAACACTTATCGGTAAATGACATAATTACCCATAAGGAGTGAAGACCAAATCTATCGTATCTTAGGAAGGCCATCACCACCGTCGCCTGCTCCGGCCACGCCGCTGCTTCCGGCGGTTCAGAAGACACAATTCACCTCTACGACCTCCCTACAGCATTCTCCCTCGACTCCCTCCTCGACCACAACCACACAGCTTCAATCACCGCCCTCTCCTTCTACACGCCCTCTTCCTTCTCCTTCCCTCGCAATCTCATCTCCGCCGCCGCCGATGGCTCCGTTACCATTAGACATTTGGTTTAGATCTGTGATTTTTTAATACTATCTTAGTCCTACTTAGTTCAGTTTCATAAGGAAGTTTTACTATGGAGGTTGAATTCAAAGCAATGCTCGATGTTCTCGAGAAATCTCTCTCCGATCCTGCTCCCATCCACAAGGTGTGTTTGACGTTTGGGTATCTTATTTGTGTGGATCTTAGATTCCAAAGAACTGAACTTTCACATGCATCGCTGTGTCAGTGATCCATGTATTGATCTGATTCTGGATTCTATTAAAAGCATTCATCTTTATGTGAATTTGTGCTTTACTGGCTACAGAGTTGTAAAATTGTCAAAGCTTTTGGTTGTTGCATTGCATGTTTTTGAAGAAAATGTATATTCTTTGTCGGTTCTGCAGCTGCGTTCACATGTTGAGAATCTTTCGGCTTTGTCTAAGTGTAACCCTAAAGTGAAGGTCTGCTTTTGTATAATAATTTGACAAGTTATTGTGGTTTAAGTTTGATTATATATAATCAACATAAAACGTTCTGATTTTCAGGAATTAAGCTCGGAAGTGGTAGATAGTAATCCTTACAGTAGGCTTATGGCACTTCAGCGGATGGGTATTGTGGAGAACTATGAGAGGATAATAAACTTCTCAGTCGCCATAGTTGTATGTATTTAGCTAAAACTCTCTTTGTTTTCAAGTTTTCCTTTAAAATTGTATTTAAAGAAAACTCTACATTGACATTGACAGGGAATTGGTGGTGTTGGAAGTGTTGCTGCTGAGATGCTGACCAGATGTGGTATAGGTCGTCTTTTGTTGTATGACTATGACACTGTCGAACTAGCTAACATGAACTGACTTTTTTTCCGACCTGATCAGGTACTCACTTTTCATTGTCTTTCTTCTTTGCTTCAGGACATGATTCTAATCTCTGTGTAATGGTGACTCTAGGTTGGTATGACAAAGAATGATGCTGCTGTTCAGACGCTTGCTGAAATTAACCCTGACGTAGTACTTGAGGTATGTTTCCTATTTGATGTCTTAAATCATGGGGTGTAAGCATAGCTGATGCTAGTTTATAGGTTGTTTATATCCTATTTTTTAGTAAATAAAAAGATGTTTGCAATGGGTGTGTTTGATTTGAACTCAATTATTATTAAGTAGGAGGTCCTTGATGTATGTTTTTTGTTTCTTATGTTCTTTCGTGATATTTTATTTCTGTATGCTGAGTATTGTTAGTTTTACACCTGGAGAAGAGAATTCTATTTATGCGATTTCTATTTTATTTTTCCTAGAGTTTCACAATGAACATAACAACAGTGCAAGGCTTTGAAACCTTCACGTCGAGCTTGAAGAACAAGTCATTCTGTCCTAACAAGGAGGGCAGTGGTGTGGATCTTGTTTTGAGTTGTGTCGATAATTATGAAGCAAGGATGGCTGTTAATCAGGGAGCTCTGATTTTTCACTCTAGAGATATGGCTTTCATTTTGTTACAAATTTCACATAGTTCTTACTTCACCTTCAAGCTTTTTGATATAATTCAATCACTCACAGCATTTGGTTATCCTTTGATGTATAGGCATGCAACGAGTTACGTCAGACATGGATGGAGTCAGGTAAATAGTATGAAAAGCTTATAATTCACCAATGCTGATGGTGACAAAGAATATGATATTTTGTGCAGGTGTTTCCGAAGATGCTGTTTCAGGTCACATACAGCTTCTGGTTCCTGGAGAAAAAACTGACATCAGTCTTTTTACTCCATCGAAGAACACCAGTACGGTCAGCAAATGCATTAACAGAGCAGTGACGCAAGTTTACAGCTCCAGAATCTTCAGAGCCCTGAAAATAATGAAGCTTAAAGTTAATCTAAACAGTTCAAACACAGCTCTCGATTACTTTCTTTATCACGGAGTTCTAGACTAAATGTGTAATTACCAGAAGTAGTCCATGAAAGTGATCATGATATACTAACTGCACATCTTTTCTTACCTGTTTCTCAGAATTTATAAATCTTTTATAGGGGATTATAACATTATTTATATGAACTTATAAATATAAACTTAAAGAAATTTGTCAACGTTTTTTTAAATAGACTTAATAAAATTGTTATAAGGACTAAAAATAATTTATAAGACTTTATAAAATCCAGAAAACTTATAAAATCATCTTATAGAACGTTGACAAAATTTTATGAAATAGATTTAGAAACTCTTATAAACCTTATAAAAGATTATATTGTTATAATCCCCTATAAAATCATTTTATAACGATTTATAAACTATTTATAAGGTTTAAAAGTCCATTATAAGTGTCTATAAATAATTTATAAGGGTATATAACACATTAATAAGGTATCTACATTTATAAGAGTTAATATATTATATATAAAAAGTTTATATATCATTTATAAAGGTTTATAAGGGTTCATAAACTAATTTATGAAAGCTGATAAACTAATGTATAAGAGATTATATTTTGATTTACAAGAGTGTATAAATTGATTCATAAGGGTTGATAAACGGATTTATAATACTTTATAAAACTTCTACAGGAGTCTATAAGTTAATTATACATATTTATAAACTAATTTATAAAGCTTTGTAAATCACTTGATTTACAAGAGTGTATTGATTCACAAGGGTTGATAAACTGATTTATAATACTTTATAAAACTTCTACATGAGTCTAGAAGTTAATTATACATATTTATAAACTAATTTATAAAGCTTTGTAAATCACTTGAATCTAGCTTTTATAAACTCTTTTAAATGAAAACTCTTATAAATTGTTTTATGAAGATTATTAAACTCTTTTAATATTTTGTAGAAATCCTTATTAATAGATTTATAAACCTTATAAATAAATTTATAAACTCTTATAAATGGATAATAAGTTCTTGTACATGGTTTTATAAACACTTATAAATAGTTTTATAAACCTTTATAAATAGTTTATAAATATTTATAAGTCTTGATCACTTAAATCTCTATCAGCTTGTGATTGATTGTGATTGCAAAGTTGCAGGCTTTTGCAAAGTGATAGGTGGTTCAGTTACCGGCAGAGAAGGCATCACTGTTTGAACAAGAGAAGCTTTGTGCGTCTCCACTCTTATCTCAGCTTGTGATTGTGAAGTTGCAGGTTTCTGCAAAGGGATGTGTTCAGTTACTGGAGGAGAAGGCACCACAGTGTGAACAAGAGAAGCTCCATGCTTATTTGCTCTAAACTCAGCTTGTCTTTGAGAAGTTTCTGCAAATGCGATGTTCAGGTACATGAACACAAGGCACCATTGTGTGAAGAGGAGTAGCTTTTTCCATATCCGCAATACCCTCTCTTAAGTCAGCTTGTAACTGAGAAGTTGCAGGCTTCTGCAAAACGAAAGGCTCGTGTAGAGGAAGAGAAGGCACTGCTGTATGAAGAGGAGTAGTTATAAAATCTAGGGAAGGCACTGCAAAACCAAAAATCCATTTATAAAATTTTATAGATCAACTTATAAATCAGTTTATAAACAAATAAAACTAACTTAAATCTTTGTTGGTAAGCACATGAGTGATAGAGAGGGAAGGGTGTACGTTATATTGCACCTTTTTCTTTTCTTTTACTCACAAGGTCAATTTATTGGTAAGCATATGGAACTCATGCCTAGAACTCTTGAACGTTGCACGGGTGGTTTGAAGATGGATCAGCCATCTCTTTGTTGTATACTCCAAGGATATATATATATATATATATCTTTATAAATGTTATATAAAATATTATAAATGATATAAACCCCCTTATAAGTGGTAAATACATATTTATAAATAACTTATTAACTCTTATAAATTGCTTTATAAATCCTTATAATTTTTTTCTAAACTCTTATAAATAAAGGGGACTTATGAGTAATGTTTTAATATGATTTTTAATCCATACAAATGATTTTATTAACCCTTATAAATGATTTATAAAATCTTATAAATGGTTTATAAAATTCTAAATATAATATAAAAACCTTTATAATCAATTTTACTAGATCTTATAAATGATTTATAAACCTTTTTATTTTGCATACTCTTATAATTTTTTTTATAAAGCTTTATAAAAAGGATTATATACTCGTGTCTTCTATTTATATAATGAAGGGTTTACTCACACATAAGGCCGCTACATCACCAATTCGTTCAACCTCAGTGTGACATATGTCTACTAACAAAACGTTGCATTTCTTTTTTTTTTCACGCATGCAGACCGACCTTAGTATATAATATTGAGACCTTATAATTTGTATCTACACATATATAAACTAATTATAAGGGTTATAAGGTTATTTATTAATTTTAATAACTCCGCTTTCGATTTATAAGAATTTATAAAGGTTTATAAATGACTTAAACAATGATTATTAACCAATTTGGTAAGGTTTAAAAACTATTATATAAATACTTCCCCATTCTTAGAATCACCATTAATTAACTTATAGACTCCAGTAGATGTTTTATAAAGTATTATAAATTAATTTATAAAACCTTATGAATCAATTTAAACACTCTTGTAAATCAAATTACAATCTCTTATTAATTGGTTTATAAGATTTCATAAATTAGTTCATGGACCCTTATAAACCTTTGTAAATGATATATAAGTTTTTATATATAACATAATAACTCTTGTGAATGTTTTATAAACCATTATAAATTATTGATAAATGTATTATTCCACGGGAAACTGAACGAGTTCAGATGGAGATGAGAAATCTAGACGTTAAAATGAATTTGAATTTTATAAGTTTAAGATATTATATAAACTCTTATAAAATGATTTATAAACTCTTATAAATTGATTTATAAACCCTTAATAGTTTCCAAAGGTCCTTCTTTCTGGTACACCTCTGTTCCATTCGATTCTGAGCTTATTCTGTCAACGAAATAAGATGAATTCAGAGGTTAGTGGCTTACTCCTAGTATGGAAAGGATAGAGAGAAGTCAAACTTACTGTAATCTTGCTGTGGGGTAGTTAGCAAAGCCTTCTTTCCTCAAAACGGTTAGTCTCCAATCCGAGGTTGTGCCTTCCTAGTCTTTGACACCCTGCATAATGTTTCAATGAGTACACTGTAGGAGACAACATCACATAAAGAACCGGTCCCATTGAAGGTATTTTGATAAGGGTTTTTAAGCCTTAGAGCAAATCGATTGTAGTATTTTAGATTGTCGAACCACAGAGAACTAGTGATCTAAGCACTAAGAGTACACAAACTTTCCTAATCTAAGCAAATAGAGAGTTCGATTTGTAACAAGCTAAGGTTCCTAGAAATATAAACAAGGTGATCTCAAATCCAATCTAAAAACAATCACAAGAACTACTTTTAATCAAATGATAAGGTAGAATCCATGGGATTAAGATAATTGATCTAAGCAATTAGTTTCCAAGTGAAGGTGCAAGCTTCAAGCAATCACAAGTCTCTATAGGTCTAGAAACTTCAATAGACAAACTCTTTCTCAAGACGGATGCCCTTTTGCAAAGATAACTCAAGCATCTAATCTCTTAGGTTGAATGTTATCTAAACAAACATTATGATTTAGTCTACTAACCATCTAAGCTTTCTTAACATCAAATCTCTTTGGTTAAGTAAGTTTAGAGCAATACTAAGTTCATTCAAGCATTTTAACAAACACCTTCCGAGCATAAAATAGCTTAAGGTCTAGATGAGAGTGATCAAGTCTAATCTAGCATTAAAAACACTTAGTAAGCATAGAAACAAGTAGATCTAACAATAAACACCTTAACCCTTCTCTAATTATCTTAAATCTACCTAACCCATGAATTCAATAATTGTCAACTCAAAAATCTCCATGATAAACCTTAAACCCATATGAGATTCAAGGTTAATCATGTTAATGAGAATGAGAAATAAGATATAATATGAAATACTTCCTTATAATGATATAAAGATTCAAGCTTTTACAATGAAATACAAAGTTCTAGAGAGAAAATGAGATACTTTAGGGTTTTTGGGGTCTAAAACTATATAGAGGAAGTCCAAATTCGTCATGGTTCAAATAAATTAAACCGGTCAACCCTTTTGAAGCTGAAGACCGCGGCCTGCGCTGACCCACGTTGCTTGTCCGCGTTTTTTCCTGGATCTCTCTGCCACGAATTCGCGGCTCGTCTCCAACCGCGTCCGTAACCCGCGTCTCGTCTCTTTTCCGTGCCGGCTTCGTCTCGGTCGTGGCTGAGCTCCTGCGTGAAGAACCTCCAGTGGTGTCGTCATCTCATCTCCAATCCATGGCTGAGTCCTTGGTTCACCACCGGCGTCTCCAGTTCAAGCCTCCATCCCGTTTCAGAACTTCACCGCGACCAAGCTTCCCATGGCGTCGTCTCTTCTTGCTTCGCCGTTGCAGTGATCTAACCCGTGCCTCCAACCCACGAGCTCTCCGTCGTGCTCCATCGCGTCTGTCTTCCTCAGCCAAGCTCGAGCCACCACGAATCAAACAACCGCTTCACTCCCGTCGTGGCCAGCTTCATCTCCGCCACTTTGCGTCACCATGGGATCTCTCAGCCAAGTCTTCTCTTCGTTGCAATCCATCACAATCAAATCTCCAGGCTACCGTGAAGCACCGTCCAAGTCATCTCCGTCGCCGGAAGTTGCAGTCGTCTCTTGTACCGGAAACTTCACGAAGCAACAATGGTGGACTTTAGCTGTTTTGCACATTTGGTCCCCAACGTTTTGATGCTTCTCTGATTGACCCAAGACTTTAGGATTTGTCGAGATAACCTCTTGAATTAAACCCAATATTTTCTAATGGTGCAACTTAGCCCTTCCGTGTTTGCAGAATGGTCCCCCGACTCTTGATTTATTTCATTATGGCCCCCAAAGTCTTGAAACTTGAAGCTTGACCTTTGATTTTTGCCATAAACTTCCAATTGTGCAGTTTAAACTCTGTTATATGCAATTATGCAATGAAAATATAATATATGCACCTAATATGCAATTTAAATGATTAAAATAAATCAAAATGGATACTAAAAACCTATAAAAACATGAGATATCATATGCACATGAGAATGCAACAACTTTAAGAGATCATTCACTATAGAGATCTAAGTAGTTGTATTTCGAATTGTCCACAAGGAGAAGGATGTAAACCTCTCCGGTTGAAGCCGACAGTAGAGCAAGTAGAGTTACAGTTGCTGTGTGGTACTCACTCAAAGTTTTGAACGCAGATTCATCGAGTTTATTCTACAATAAGGTCAACGTATTGTAAAACATGTCTGTCCTTGCACTCAATGTAGATGTTCATATTATAAATATGAGTTGACTGATCGAGAGAGAAGTTATATTAAATCGTCAACCATTGAATGTTTTACCTTCAAGTGTGAAATAACTGCAGCGATAGCTCTACCTGGGGCTTGTAAAGCTTTATTGTGAGTTTGTCAACAATTTTACAAACCGTTACTTGAATTCTAACTACTGAGCCATAGAGTATAGTAGTTACACAAACATGGACTTATAATACCTTAATGTAAAGGAGGGAGACAACTTTGGCGAGAAGTGCAACAGGGTCTGATTCGGTAGAAACTTGAGATATCAAATCCTTCAAGTACAAAAGAAAATCGTCAAGAGAAGATAGAAGGGGTGAGATTAAATATGTATGTTGAAACAACGATAAAGTGTTACTTGACCCACCAGAATCTATGCTTATAAACTCTGCAAGAACATAGTCATTCATCAAAACTACATCTATTTTTCACAATTGATGTTATAAAGACAAAAGCTTTGTGACTGCGCATCAAAAACATCAAGAAAATATAGAAAAAAAACTCTTTGGAGCATTTTAACGAAAAGATTGTGGGCAAAGAGTGTACCTGCAACTTGAGACAGAACATGAGGTACTAGTACTATGAAAAAACATGTTACAGCAAGTTGAGCTGAGCAAAGACCCATTGAAGATCACAGGAACATCGATGCTCTTAGATTTTCTGCTATGAATCTAAAAAAAGTTCAAAGCTTTATCTTATACCTTCTCCATCAGAATCAATGATGAAAAGGAGAAGTAACAATGATTACCTGCAGATTGACCTCCTCGTCTGTAAGAGAGCGCTCCATGGAACGGAACACAATTCTGTAACAGTGACTCGTCATCCCTTTCTTATTGGTGAAACTGTCGATCAACTTCACTTGTGAAGAATATGATGATGACACAAGTAAAGTAAAGTTACGAAATAAATCGATTCCTGTAAAGTTAGCACTCTTTCCTAGTCAAATACCAATCAAAAGAAAAGTTATTTACCTCTTCAACAAGATTCCCAGCGATTCCTCTCACAACTTCACAAAAGTTATTTTTCTCTGACTGATTCACTGATCCAGAAACTGATGTCTTTGTAACAAGGAGGATACTGCAAAACAAGATTTTGTTTACTGCCATCGAAACTTACAGGACAAATGAGTTACGTAACTTACTGATCGGAGCTCATGAACTCAAAGTCCATTCCGATCACTACTCCGATCAGCAGGAGCAGGCCGCCGCCGCTTCCTCGTGTCTTTAGCATCGAAAAAGATTAGCTTTGATTAACTAGGGGTAGGATGGTATTTTTCCTATTAAAATTTTAAAGGTAAAAGTGGTTAGTGTAAAGTTAAAAATGTGTACCAGGAAAATGGTATTATTAGCAAATTCCCATATTTCTGTTCTGATATTATATATTTATTTTTCTTTATTTTTTGCAGATTGTATATTTAGTTATTACTTATATTGTATAATTACTTATTCTAATGTAATATTTTTATTTTATATTTTTATTAATTGGTTACTTATTTACTACACATATTATTTATTAACTTATTTGAATATTAAGATACATGTTTAATGTAATATTTATGTTCTGATATTATATATTTACTAGCTTTTATATTAAATTATAATATTACGATAGATGTTTAATGTAATATTTCTATTTTTGATTTTGTACATTTACTAATTATTATTTTTTATAATATATACTTATTATTCTAATATTACGATAGATGTTTAATGTAATATTTCTATTTTTATGTTTCATATTTACTAATTATCTTTTTCTTATTATACATTTTTCAGATATATGTTTAATTTAGATTTTTCATTTCTTATAATTTGTATTTACTTATTTATTATTTCTTATATTGAATATTTGCTTATTCTATTTTTCTTGTTATATCAAATGATAATATTATGATAAGTATTTAGTATAATATTTCTATTTCTTATATTGTTCATTAATTATTATTTTATTTTTTTAATGTTTACTTATAATAATATTTGAAAATAATAAAAGTGAAAAAACTATACATTTTCAGATAGATGTTTAATGTAGTTTCCATTTATTCTATTGTATAGTTACTTATTATTTGTTGTTCTATATATGAAATATTTACTTATTTTAATTTTTTTTTCTTTTATATATAATAGTAATATTACGACAGATGCTTAGTATAATATTTTTATATTTAAAATTGTATATTTACTTTTTATTTATTTTAATATTCATTTTCCTATATTTTAGATTTACTTATTTTTATTCTGTATATTTACTTATTTTAATATAACGATAGATGTTTAATAGAATAATGTTATTACTTATATTGTTAATTACTTATTCTAATATTAGGATATATGTTTAGTATAGTATTTATATTTTGCCTATTGTATATTTACTTATTATTTATCTTGCTATATATTTTATTTGTTAATTTATTGTAATATCATTATACATGTTTAATGTAATATTTCTATTTCTTATATTATATATTTATTTTTTTATTCATACATTTAATGTAATATTTCTATTTCTTATATTGTATAATTACTTATTATTAATTTTACTATAGATATTTCAGTTAGATTATTAAAGTAGTTTTCTATTTTTTATATTGTATATTGTATTTACTATTTTTGTATTTTATATTTTCTTATACTAATATTATAATACATTTTTCATGTAGTATTTATATTGTTTATTATATTGTATATTTTAGTTATTGTTTATTTTATTTTGATTGATAATATTACGATAGATGTTCAATGTAATATTTGTATTTTATATTTTTATTAATTGATTACTTATTTACTACACATTTTAGTTTGATGCTTAATTTAGTTTTCTCTTTCTTATATTTTATATTTACTATATTTTCTTTTTCTAATTTTTTTTGTTGGTATATCAAATGATAATATTAGATAAATGTTTACTGTAATATTTCTATTTCTTATATTGTATTTTTAATTATAAAACATTTGGAAATAATAAAAATGTAAAAGTATACACTTTTCACATAGATGTTTAATGTAGTTTTTTTATTTCTTATATTTACTTATTATTTATTGCTTCTTACATTAAATATTTACTTATTCTAATTTTATTGCTTTTATATGTAATGGTAATATTATGGTAGATGCTTAATGTAATATTTTTATATTTAAAATTTGTATATATATTTTTCAGATAGATGGTTAATGTAGTTTTCTTTTTTTTTATGTTGTATATTTAATTATTCGATTTTTTTTTGTTATATCAAATGATAATATTATGATAAATATTTAATATATATTTCTATTATTTATTACTTATTATTTATTTTTTATTTTGAATATTTTACTTATAAAAATATTTGGAAATAATAAAAACTTAAAAGAATACATTTTATATTGTATATTTAATTATTATTTATTTTACTACACATATTATTTATTAACTTATTTGAATATTAAGATACATGTTTAATGTAATATTTCTGTTCTGATATTATATATTTACTTTTTCCTTATTTTTCGCAGATTGTATATTTACTTATTACTTTTTATTTTAACGTTGTATTTTATTATTAAGCCATTTAGGCAAAGAGTTCTTAACAATGAAAACTAGCAAAACAAACATAGCAAACGGATACATCTTAGCGTACGGATAACTAAATTTTCATGTAAAAGCTCTAAATTTGCTTCTAGAATAGTTGAATCCCAAAAGAGATAATCTTCGTCTTAATCCAGAAACACCACGTTTCAGACTTAGTTGAGAATGATTGCTACTCTCATTTTATTACTCCAGTAGGAGCCAATGAGAGAAGACAACTCTTTATATTGCTCTGATAATAATAGAGTCAAAGAGATTACCGTTTCATAGAATTTTCTGTTGACTTTCAAAGTAACCATAGTTTGCAGAAAGAACTCCATAACCATCAAGTGAAGAACCATCAACGATTGAAGCCGGTAAGACCAGTCGCCACCATCCGCAGTAGATCTGTCAATTACTTTTTCTAAATGATTCAACTGAACCGAAGTTATTGTTTTCCCAAATCCATTAGAAAAATCATACAAAAGAACAATTCAAAACTTTGCTAGATTTAAAATAAGTTGGCAAACAAACAAATCAAATAACCAGAAAGAAAGCAAATCAAAGAGATAAAAGCAAAACAAATTAAACAAGTCGATGTCGGAGCTATAGAAGCCTCAGGCCATCGGCTTGAAACTATTTTTTTTTACTCTTGTGACAGCTCATATTTACTTATTACTTAAAGATGGGTTACATGGAAGAATATCTTTGAGTCGATGTGGGAACCGAAATCCACCTACTATCAATAAATCGTAAAAAAGGAAACTTCGGGAAAATCCTAAGTTTCCAGAGGAACCGGCTATCTGCAGAACCGCACAACGAAAATTACGAAAACAATAAACTTAGAATTTAAATGAAAATAAACGAAATTGAGAGAAAAGAGGTTCTTATTCCGAATCTGCGTAAGAACTGGTACAAAAAGAGTAGCCGAAAAGTCTAAGAACGAAAAACCCTAGTTGAGACGCAGCTCGCTAACAGAAAACGGAAATATTCCTAAATGCTAATTTTGGTGGTGAAAGCTTTGAAATATCGTGTCCCAGCTTCTGCCCTATGCCTCCTGCTTATATACTCCTTCTTAGGCGGTTTTAGTCTTTCCATTCCGCCCGAATCTGAATATATCGGGAATTTTCCATTTCTGTCGATCCTTCCTTTTCTTCCGCGGAAATCTTCTATTTATCTTCAAACTTGCCTTTTGTCTTCTGTGTGCGAGTAAACCATCAAAACGTTATCGTATCTTCGGGTTTGATTTCGTTAATATCGCGAGATGGGTTTTTATCGTGTTTTAGGATCTTTCGGGCCGTTTTACGATAAAAACCGTTTTACGACTTTATACGAGACCGTTTCCTGATCCGATGCCGTTTTTACGATTTTCTCGACGTTTTTTATGATCTTAACGAAAAATCTCGGATAAATCGTATAGTTTAGGCGATGTTCGGTGTCTTGCTTAACCGTTATCGTTTTATACGATCTCTTCGAGTTCTTTTCGAGAAAGCGGAGTTTTACGGTTTTTATCATAGAATTCGAACGATAAGTCGGATCGAGACGAAACGAGAGACATTTCGGCCGTGGTTCAGAATGCGACCGTGTCGAATGACGTAAGGTTCAAATCGGGGATGCGGGAGATCCGGGAAATCTCTAGTTCGCCTGCTGGCAAACTAAGCCAAGCTGGCTTAGTTCGCCAGCAGGCGACCTAGTCGGGGAGTTCCTAGTTCGCCTGCTGGTGAACAATTTGGAAGCTTCTAGTTTTATAAAACGATTCTCGAGTTTTATAAAACGATTCTCGAGTTTTTAAAAATGATCTTCGAGTTTTATAAAACGATCTTCGAGTTTTATAAAACGATCTTCGAGTTTTATAAAACGACTTCTCGAGTTTTAACGATCTTCGAGTTTTATAAAGCGATTCTCGAGTTTTATAAAACGATCTTCAAGTTTTATAAAACGATCTTCGAATTTTATAAAACGACTTCTCGAGTTTTATAAAACGATCTTCGAGTGTTATAAAACGATCTTTGAGTTTTATAAAACGACTTCTCGAGTTTTATAAAACGATCTTTGAGTTTTATAAAATGATCTTCGAGTTTTATAAAACGACTTCTCGGGTTTTATAAAACGATCTTTGAGTTTTATAAAACGACTCTTCGAGTTTTATAAAACGATCTTCGAGTTTTATAAAACGATTCTCGAGTTTTATAAAACGACTTCTCAAGTTATAATACGATCTTCGAGTTTTATAAAACGATCTTTGAGTTTTATAAAACGACTTCTCGAGTTTTATAAAACGATCTTCGATTTTTATGAAACGATCCTTCGAGTTTTATAAAACGATCTTCGAGTTTTATAAAACGATTCTCGAGTTTTATAAAACGACTTCTCAAGTTTTATAAAACGATCTACGAGTTTTATAAAACGATCTTTGAGTTTTATAAAACGATCTTCGAGTTTTATAAAACGACTTCTCGAGTTTTATAAAACGATCTTTGGGTTTTATAAAATGACTTCGAGTTTTATAAAACGACTTCTTGGGTTTTATAAAACTATTTCTTTTGTATTTTTGCGGGGAATTTTGGCTATTGATTCCGTCGTACCGATTTTGACCCCAACAGTCGATGAGGAATAATTCGATTCCTATGAGTGTGTTCCCCTTTGTGAAGTTTCGGACTCATGAAAATGAAGTAGTCTAACAAAATATTTTTGGTTAAATTCTCTTTGGAGGTCGTCAAACGTTTTTAGCACATGAAGAATTGATGGTGGAACCATTTGTTTTTTTGCTGGAGTTTTTTTTTATGGAGGAATGGTGTGAGTTGATGTTGTGTTTGAAAGAGAGCTATAAGTTGTGTTCTTTATATAATGATTTTTCTGCAATATTAAAATGTAAAATTATACATTAGATCAATATTTTATTTTTATGAAATGGTAATGTTACATTATAGAGAGAAGCTGCTTTTTTTAGTGAGAAAGGGTAATTTGGTTAATGTAAAATGGTAATCTTCCATATGTTTAAGGTAGTATTTCTTGTATTATTAAAAAGCAAAGCTATAAATTATATGAATATTCTCTTTTTATAAAATAGTAATCTTACATATATTTAGTATTTCCTGTAATATTAAAATGTAAGACTATACATTAAATTGATATTTTCGGATAATGTTTTTAAAAATGTAATGGTAATCTTACATTTGTTAATGTAGTATTTCCATTTTTTATGTTATATGTTTATATATTATTTATTATTTTTAGTGAGAATTGGTAACTTTTTAATGTAAAATGGTAATCTTACATATAGTTAATCTCATATTTCCGGTAATATTAAAATGTAAAGCTATACATTAGATCAATATTCTCTTTTTATAAAATAGTAATGTTACATTATGGAGATATAAAAAATGTAAAACTACCATTAAATCGATATTTTCAAATGTTTTTTTTTAAATGTAAAATGGCAATCTTATATATGTTTAATGTAGTATTTCCATTTTTATGTTGTATGTTTACATATTAATTATTATTTTCGAAATTATATTTATTAGTAATATTAAAATGTAAAACTATACATTATATCAATATTTTGAAAATGTAAAACTTTAATTTATGCCACATGACATCTATTTGAACAGGGTTTCAATGCTGATGTGGACGCTCCTGTGAGCCTCGGTTTTCCCTTTTATTAGTACTAGGTCCGTGTCCGTGCTATGTGCGGATTGTGTAATTTAATTTTTTTTTAAACAATATACTATTTGGAGAAGCAAAAAATTGCTATTTTGGTTAAAATTGTCTTTGACATTGGCGAAGTGTAAAAAATTGACAGTAAAAAAATTGACAATAGTTTTCGTTGTTATTTTCTTTGACATATATGTAAATCAGGTCATAAATTTACACTACCAGTTGTCTTCCGACCCAGATTTATTTTCTAATTTTATTAAGTTTAAATACATTTATATTTGAATATATATAGCATATATATATGTGGAACAATTATGAAAATATAAATCATTAAAAATGTTAAATTGTTTTTCTTTTGTCTTGCACAACAATTTGGAAGAATCAAAATTTTAAACTTGTTTGTAATATTAGAAAATATATAGAAGGGTAAGCAATCCAATGAAAAGTTAATTAAACTTTAGTTGTGAGTTTTCAAATGGTTTAACTCCACTTATTTATATCTTAGCTATACATTATATTTATTTATTTATTTATTGTGTTAGCATTTGTAACATTTTCATATTCATGGGCAGTTTTTTGTTTATATTTATATTTACTTTTTTGGGTGGAATCAATTATATAATTAAAATAAAATAAAAAAATTTTTTAGAAAGGGTTATAAAATCAAAATATTAATAATTTCATTCCTGGTTTGGTGGATGTCAAAAAAGCACCTAGCTTTTTCCTTCAGAGAAGGAAATATAACTTGGAATAAAATTGAAAACTCTTGAATCAAAGAAAGTTATGGAATAACATACGACAATCCGAGCAGCTTTGTTGAATCTTACAGAGACATAAACCTCAAAGAAACAGAAAATCTCAATATGACCTGCATTAGTTAAAAAAAAGAAAAGAAATGTAACCTGCGCATAATATGATAAAGTCACAATTCAATAATCATTGCATCTAACTCATCCAGCTATAATGAATTTTTTTTTATACTTGCTAAACTATGCATACATTCTCAGATGTTTCTCCCGGAGTTCAAGAAAGTTGATAAGCTATCAACATATTCTTCTATGCCAAGTCATTAGTCTTCATGTGTTTATAGTATGCATATATACTAATATAGTCTATCATCAAATCCAGACTTACGTTTCACATTAAATGAAAGAGTTTAAATAGCTGATATTAAAAATTGCATTACCGTTTCTCACACTCGTAGATAAATAAAACAGAGCACTATTAACAAAAATGATAAGACATATACGAAGTAGAGATAGGTTTACTTAAATTCGGAAGGAACATCTAGAATAAAAAATGTGGTCACATTCACACATGCAATGTTCATCATCTTTTCAGTTGTACTTCTTCTTTATGTTTAAGGAATAAAATCGGATAATGTCGTGATGGGCAGTAAGAGCAGTCACGACTGGAGTAATGGATTCAAATTTGGTTAAGTAAGTGCAACGAAAGTAGATTCCATCCAAGTAAGTGTTAGTTTCTCCGAGTTTATTCTTCTTTATGATGTTGTAAGCCAATGGAGTCACTCTGTTGAAAACTTCCACATACATTCCACCTCCAGCCGCAAGCAACTGCCAAAACAAAACCATCAATACATTAAACAAATCTTTCCTAGTAGATAGTACAAAGTAATAATATACATGCAGTAATCAAAGCCAACACACATTTTAGAACCAACAATCTGATTTATCATCTAATTTTTAGCCGAAATAAACAGCATTTATCCCATGAAGGAGGAATGTGTTTTGGCCCTTTTCAAGCATCATACCATCTGGATGTTTCATGAATTGAGTAGAATACAAAAATCAAATGCACATAGGGATCCTATATTTTGCAGATATCGTATGACTTGAAGAATTCACATTGCGCAAAAGGATGAGAGATTGTTCCTAAAGCTTTAACTACAAATTTTAACTCCAGATTACCACAAATTTAAAGAAGTGAAGAAACCATTAACTGGGAGGAATACCTGGATTGCTGGCAACATACTCTTGTATGGTTTATAGCACAGGGAGAGCATAAATTACTATGTGAGAGTACATACCATATCATTTAAACCGAAATCTGAATAGTGGTCAGCAAAATTGAGCTACCGAGAAACATCATCTGGCATAACTCCATGCAACACGTGAATTCTGATTGCATGTTGAAACATAAAAAGTATTAAAATAGAGGAAAATAAAAAGCATCATACGGCCAAAACTTGAGCTCCACTCATAATTTTCACATTTCACCAAACCCACAAAAGAATGTGTAGTTTATTCTTGGGACTATACACAATAGATAGTTAATGAAATCCAAACCAATGAAATCATTTGATAAACACACTTCTACATTAAAATTTCCTTCCTTATCAGTTTGTTTTTTGTAAGCATCTGCAATCCCCCAAAAAACAAAGCAGTTACCAAGTCATAAACCTCGTCATGGCTTCCTTCTGGTCCATGAAGCTCCCTCCTGCATCTTTTTGTTGGTGAATTAGTGAAACCACTCCCGCATATCACATAGTATTGAACAAACAAAAAAATCACCTACCTCATAACACGGTAATGTGATGGAATGTACCCCAATGTGCTAACCCGTGAGAAAGAAACCACAAAAAATCATGATCATACACAACTCCAGAAAGGTTAAGAAATGAGATCGGTTCACTGAGATTGAGTTTTAGGTCTTTTAGAGACATGGAAAACGGACACAAAATACATTAGAATGATGATGCAGTGTGCTTACCTCCAGAAACATACTGAAGCTGCCACTAAAATCAAGGTTTAAACAAAAGACCGTCAGTAAAGGTTAAAAGCTTGAGAAAACAAACTAAAATGGCATGAAAGTCTTGAAGCATACTTAGAGTTTACTAAAAGTATACAGTTTTGAAATGGAAATATCTTCATGTAAAGAAAAAAACATGAGCAGGAACAATAAATGATGATAAACTTCGTCGTTTTACCTTTCATTGATTTTCCAGGTCTGATTTATATGTTCTTCCTCCTTTCTCTTTATGGTGGGTTTTATCATGAAGTATCCTCAGTTTCATATTATCATACTTAGACTGCTAAAACTCAAAAATGATAACAATATTGAAAGTGAAAATGTATGATAACAAAAACAAAACCTTTTGGAAGAGAAAAATGCACAGAGGAACAATAAGTTTTCTTACAACAACCAAATGGTTCAGAGAATGCAAGAGATCCTACGGAAACCTTCAGTTTTTCTAGGGTTTCCTTCCCAATTCAAGACCTTGTTAGCAAGCCTTATGTCTCTCTCTGGATCATAAGTGCACAAAATCACGTTAAAGAAATCATATGTTTATTTCATGTTTAGAGACAAAACAAAACATAACGCTCTAGTTTTAGTGCTTTTGAATCAAATATTTTTACCATGAAACCATCAGAGTTCAGAGAAGAGAACATCATTTAGATATTTGTCGTAATCTCTTTGTAACTTATCAGATTCCCCTTCTTTAGCTCTTTTTTTTGTCTGCAACGTCTATAACCACTTTCTCATAGGATTTCCAAGAGAACCACACAAAAGTTGATTTCAAGAAAAATAGTTTCAGACGCCTGAAGTTAAAAGAAAGGTGACTCTTAGCTATGGTAAGAGTAGGGGTGGGCACGGATCGGATATCCGGGTTTTTTAAGGTATTTGTGATTTGCTTCGAATGTTACGGATATCTAATTTTGGTATTTGATTTGCTTCGAAAAAATACGGATATCCGGAAAAACGGATATCCGGAAAATAAATAGATATTTGCGGATATTTACGAATATTTACGGATATCTCATCCATTTTGATTAATACAAATAATCTTAAGATTTTGATACAAATTTGCTTTGCAAAAAAGTTTTTTGCATGATATATAAAATAAAACTTAAAAGAACTAGTGAATTTATATATTTTGTAATTTTTTTAAGCTTAAGTTACAATTATAATAACACAAAATTTAAGAAAAAAAATATAATTGTCATAATTTTCTTTCTTTCTTTTTATGTAATACTTTTATATAAGTAATGATTTGAATAGAATTGTTCAAAATCATATGCTAGAATAATAATTATATAATTTTATACATTTAAAATGTTAAATATAATCAAGATATACATATATTTATATATTTACGGATCGGATCGGATATCCGCTTCCCAAAAATTTACTATTTGTGATTTGCTTCGATTTTAACGGATATTGAATTTTAGTATTTGCTTTGATTCGAAAGTTTACGGATATCCGGAATTTTCGGATCGAATCGAAACGAATAACGAATCGAATCAAATATAACGGATAAAATGCCCAGCCCTAGGTAAGAGTTTTGTAGAGAAGGTGATGAGAAGAAAGGAAGAGGAATCAATGAGCGGACTCTTGGATAGGAAATCAAAAGTTCAGAATACGTTTTGCAGAGAAACTGAGAAGAAAGAAAAATGAATCATTTTTGCAGGAAACATAGAAGAATTCATCGTGCGAGAGACAGCTTTTTATGGTTTGTGCTTGATGGATCTCAAATGATAATCAAAACAAATTAAAAAAAAAATGTGAAGCCCAAAATACCCAATTTCTTGCTGACGTGGCGAAAAGAAGTATCCTCATTGGATGATTTTTTATGCAGACGTGGCATAGCTTAGAGAGCTTTATATTTTGTTTTTAGTATTGTTAGATAGATTGTGAATATTTTAAAAGGATTCGAAGATTGATGTTTACATTTTAAGAGAATATTTAAAATCGATTATATATGTTTTAAATATCTGTGATGTTGAATTTTATTGTCATCACAATATCTTATAAATTACAGTTATGAACTAGTACTTAAGAATTCATCCAATTAAATGGTTTTTCTGCCATTACCTACTATTCAAAAAAATCATATACATTTTTCATAATATCAGATACTATTTGTGCATGTATATGTAGTAAATTATATGTTATGTATATTAATAATTACATTTATTATAGACTAGTTATTTTTAACATGAATACCAAATATTATATGTTATGTGTATTTTGTGTCACTGGTTCCGGTAGACTCCAATATTGTATGCTTTAGTGAATATCCGTCTTAAGAAAAATAATAGTAATGAAGTTCATTTTATATATTGGTTATATCATCTGTTCTTTATGTTATGGTAAGAGATGCCAATGACAGAAGGGAGAAGACTAAAAAGCTATATTTGATCGGATATTGTGACTCTGTGCATTTGGCTTCGGTGTAGCAAGTTTACTTACGCTACTGCTGCTTTATTTGCTTGTTTTTTGTAAAGAAAAGAGACCCTACTTTAGTAGACATTTGAGAAGATGCTGCATGTTTCTTCAGCATATTTTCTGAGATTTATGTACATTGAGACAATACAGCTCCTCCAAACGGGACACATGATCATAACGTATATATGGAATATTGGAATATGACATGTACGAAACTATTTGTTGCAAGATCAAAAGAAAACCATCTTAAAGATATCGCAAAAGCTTAAGAGCCCAACAACAAGTGAAAGCTAACAAAATCTTCGAAAGAACATTATTTCTGCTCTATTACCAAAAAAAAAAAGATTATTTCTGAATCAAACTCACGACCCTAGGTAAAACTGAGTGAGTAAACATTTAATATATCTAGTCTGTTCTAAACAACTAAAAATACTTTATTTTCCTAAAAAGGAACTTTAGCTTCAGAAACAACCAAACAAATACCCAAACAAATGAATAATTAACTTGTAATTCTGCTTTTTCTTCTTCTCTTTGACATCAAGAAACCATGACCAAACTGGGGAAAAAAGTACAATGCAAAGGCCAAGGATTCACTACAGAATACAATCGTGTTTTGCTGATTAACTTGTTTTCGCCAGCAACATAGATTCAAGCTCGGCCATCTACATGCAAGAACACACAACAAGCCTTTTACTAACCTTTTTTATCGTCAATGACGTAACTTCACTACGAGAAAACAAGGCATATTCCGAGAAACATTCCGACGGCCATCGAGTTCCTCGGAAAATTCCGATGGAATTCCGATGAAACACAAATTTTATGTTTCCTCGGAATTCCCTCGGAATATTCCGACGGAATTCCGAGGAACACACATTCCGTTGGGATATACCGAGGACATTCCGAGGATTTATTATAGCCGTTGACGAACCGTTGGAAAAATTTGAAAATTCTGAGGACTTTACATTTCCCTCGGAATTTCATCGGAATATCCCGACGGAATTCCGAGGGATATTTATGACCGTTGTATATTCCGACGAAATTCCGACGGATATTTCTAACCGTTGTATATTCCAACGAAATACTAAATTTCCGTCGGAACTTTCGTCGGAATCGTCGGCAACATTTCATCTATAAATACAAGCACCCCTCCTCTCCTTTCATTCACTCAATATTCTCATCCTCTCACTTATACACACGAATCTGGTTCACAAAAACATGTCTTCTTCAAATTATTATCGTTTGTGGATGGATCGACCTCATTTGGATCCCGACACGAAATTACTTATGGAAGAATACCTTAAAGGCATTAGGGAATTCATGGCGGTAGTTCAACGACAACCGGAAGCAAAAACGGGTATGTTAAGATGTTCTTGCTCTACTTGTAAAAATAGAAAGGTTATAAAAGAGTGGGATGTTTGGACTCATCTATATTTGAACGGGTTTACACGAAGTTACAAAATCTGGTATCATCACGGGGAAACTGATTATGAATATGGTAGTACTAGCGAACCCCAGACATCGAATAGGTTAGAAGAACCAATTAGAACGGATGTAGATTTTGCTGTAGGTACTGAGCAGATGGTAAATGATCATTTTAGAGGGGAGGAATTACCCAATGTAGAAGCTAGGAGATTTTTTGATATGTTGGATGCATGAAAACAACCTTTTTTTTAATAACACAATTTCCGAGGAATTTCCGAGGAAACATTAAGGTTTTCTCGGAAATACCGTATAAGTTTGGGGTATAGAATTTGGGGTTACAACCCTCGGTATTTCCTCGGAATATTCCGAGGACATTCTGAGGAATTGCCTTATTCCCTCGAAATATCCTCGGAATATTCCGAGGAAATACCGACGGATTTGTGATTTTTGTACCGAAAACACCTTATTACGGTGTTAAAATATAACAATAGGACCTAAATAAATATTATTAACTGTTTTAAACAGATTACGAATCCAAATATTTGTTTGGATCGCATTAATGAACTTTTTCCCGATTGTATACCGATCTTCATACAAAGTTAGAGAAACACTTAACACTTTAACCAAAGAGAACGGTAATACTTGTAATCGATTTTGAAATTTTGTAATTTCATTCTTTATGCACATATATGGAAAGGATCAGGAATGCTATGTTTTGAACAAGATAAAAATTGTGCAAGAAATTATTTAGGGACTTAAAAATCAAGGTTTTGAAACCACAAACTAATATTCCTCGGAATTTCCTCAGAATATTCCGAGGAAATTCCGACGGACCAAATCCGACCAATAGAAAGACATGCAGAGAATATTCTTGTCTTGGAACTCGATTACGAGGAAATTCCGGCGGAACTTAAAGTGGTCGTCGAAATTTCCTCGGAATATTTTCATTTAACCAGGAATTTGATCCGCCAAAATTTTCGCGAAAGTCGAATTAAGTGATTTCCGACGGAATTCCGAGGAACCTTTCCGTCGGAATGTTCTGATAAATATTAATCACGGTTTCTTCTTCCCTATTTCTCCTCTCTTTCTCCAAACCATTGCCATCGCTCTCTCTCCTCCCTCTCGATAATTTGCGGCGATTTGTCCTCAAAATCTCATCAGATTCGTCCTCAAAGATGTAAAAATCCTATCCCCTTGACTTAGGTTCATTTTGATTAGGTTTTGTAATAGATTTGGTGATTTGAATGTGTGTTGATAGATTATGAGTTAGGGTGATTGGTAGATTACGAGTTTGATAGGTTAGGATTATGATATTGTTAGGATAATTTGATGTATTGAATTAATTTGTAAATTTTTCTAAAGTTTTTTTTTATTTTTGGATTTATAAAAGATTTTTATATATAGGAAACCTATTTTCGGATTTAGTAAATTATTTTCAGATTTATAAAAAATATTTTCGGATTTATTAAAATTATTTTCGGATTTATTAAAACTATTTTTAAATTTATTAAAAATATTTTTGTATTTATTAAAACTATTTTTAAATTTATTAAAACTTTTTTTTGTATTTATTAAAACTATTTTTGTATTTATTAAAACTATTTTTGTGTTTATTAAAACTATTTTTGTATTTATTAAAACTATTTTTGGATT
>CAKOAT010247932.1:5802-23199 GCA_932364175.1 Eruca vesicaria subsp. sativa | reverse complement strand
GTGAAGTGTTGACCTTCCGAGATTCGTACGGCTTTAGAAGCTCTGGTACGAGTGTTTTCTTATACGTCGGATTTTGTAGGAAACTTGCTTTGGGAATAGAGTGAATCGCGAGAATACAGAACTTAGCCGATTTTCGACAAGTTTGCATTATCCGTTGAATGTATTGGCTTGGCGCGAAGGTTGTGTTCAGCCGCACAGCTAAGGTCGTATTGGGTAGAGGATTAGACCGCGACACTTTCGTGCTAGCGAAAAGGTCGAGTCGGTTTGTAAACTTGGCATTGAAGTGAAGCGCAATCGGACAATAGCCAAGTAACCTTTGTCGAGCTTGATATGCCAAGTATGCCCGTGTTTATAGAAAACGTTTTTCCGTTGTAGATTTGATTTATACGGTGAAAGTTTCGTTAAACTTTCCTTTGTATGGAAGTTGTTTTTTTTTTTACTCGAGGGAGACAGATCCTAAGAAGCTCGATGCAGAGCCGGTGCGGAGTCGTTTGCGGGGCGGTCTCATTCTCGGATGTAATCGGGGGGAATGAGAGCGGATGCTCGTGAACCGAATGGCTAAAGAGTGAGATCTTTCGGATCGTGTAGCGAGGAGGAAAAGTTTAGATTGGTCGCTCAGTGTCGGATCGTATAGCTTGGTTTTCGCTATAAGGAATGTACTTTTCTCACAACCTGTTACGTTCATTTTCGAAAATTACTTCGTCATGACATGATCCTGACTATACGAAGGATTTCTCGCGTAAGTAACGGGTGATGAATTTAGTAAATCGGCACGACGCATTGGGTTAACAATGTTTCCGCAGATTTTTCGAGAAACCTTTCCGCTCAGTTTTTGATTCTTCGGTGATAGTTTTTTCGGAGTCACTCGTGGAGTTTTACCAAAAGTTATTTCACCAAGATCTATTCGCAAAATGTTTTAGCGGGTTTCTCGGGCGGAATGAATCACATGACTAGCAATAGGATCAGTCGGCGAGAAGGGAGGATGTGTTCTCTATTGCTGCTTTGTGTTCTCGATTTTTCTTTCGCCGAAAATGTTCTTGACATTATTCCGTGACTCACTTGGTTTGACGGAAAATGAGATCAATGCTTTGATGCCTAAAGATTTCGATTCTTATATTTTTTTTATCAAGTTTAAGAAGATCTTTATGACTTCGGCAAATAATCGAGTTTCGCTCTGAAGTTTCGCAGAGATTTTCTAACCGCATGATTGCGACGAGAGATGCCGTATATTCCTCGAGATTATTTCCCAGACGGTTGGATCAGTCTTTAGCGATTAGACGATTTTTAGATTGTGGTTTGCTTTTGAGATGATTTCGACGAGGCGTTGCATCGTCCGAATATTTTTCCGCCTATTTTAGAAAGCGTTTTCTTGATGCGAGGAAAAATGTTCGGAGAAAGAAGAAAGACGAGTTTCGTTCGAAGGATTTGGATGATCGACAATCCGAGTCGATTAAAGAACATGGTGGATCAGAGATGATTTGGAGTATGTCTGATTTACGAAAACTTCTAGGAGCGAGTCGGTTTTAAGAAAACATCAGCGTCTCTAGCTCCCTCTTTCTTTTAGGAAATGAGTACGTTTGAATACGTGGCGATCGTTTCTCGGTTGTACGAGAGATTAGATCGGTTTGCGAGTTATGCCTGAATGGTTAGAAAACAACAAATCGAGATAGACAAAAATTGCTTACGACTTAGCATGCTAGACAATTCTCTAAATTCTAAGTTCTCTAGGTTTCACGGCAGTTTACAAGACGTTTTTGTTTCTTACCTACGAGAAATTAGAAGTCTAGTAAAATTTTCAAATCGGACATACCTTAGTTTCATCGATGATTTGGGATCGTCTATTCTTTGTTCTTCGTCTTTTAACCTACCGGTCTTCGACGAATTGCCAGTGAGAGTATCGGAGCGGGGAGAAGACTTAACCATCGGAGCTCATGTTCTTGTTTCTTCGTACCGCTGGTTTTATTTGACCGACTAGGTGCGCTTTGTATATCGAAAAAATCAGTCACGTGTTTATGATTGGATGTTTTCGACTTAGCGTGGCAGAGTTTCGTAAAACCGGATTGGGTCTAGAGAGTTCAGATTTCTCGTATAGTTTAGGAACCTTTGGTGTTAAGTCAACCGTTGCCGTTTTAGACGATTGGTTGGAAGTTATACGAAGAAACAAGTTTTAGACGATTGGTTGGAAGTTATACGAAGTCAACCGTTGCCGTTTTAGACGATTGGTTGCGATCAAGACTTTGAGAGAACTCGAGGATTGGTTCAGCTCGACGTAGGGCAAGTCGGGTGAACCCTTTCAGCTCGCCGTGTGGCGATCTGGATGGTAAGAACCCTTGTGGCAAAGTCAACGTCTCTCGGGCGAGCTAGGCGCTTGGTTCAGCTCGCTGTATGGCGAACTAGCTAGCTCTACAGTCGGTGAGCTAAGATGCTTGGCGCGGGTGATCTCAAGTCGTCGAGTCGACCTATTTTCGTCGTAGAATCTCAACGGAAAGTCCGATTGAGATGAAACGAAAAGCGACTCGATCAAGATTCGAGATGGAGATGTTTCGATCTGTCGAGCTTGTCCAACTTGCCTAATGGTGAGTCGGCGAGCACAGTCCCGATTCATCAAGCTATCTTGTTTTCGTGGTAAAACCTCAACAAAAACTTTGATTGAGACGAAACGAAAAGAAGTGCGATTATTGTTTAGAGTACGGTCCGGCTCACCATAGCTATGAGTCGGATTGTGCGGACCCTCGGGAAAAAGTCAGTGCCTCTGGGACGAGGTGAAAAGCCGGTCAGCTCGCCAAGATGGCAAGCTAGGTTGCTTGGCCAACTCACCATCTTTTTGGCTGGATAGTATTGCCCGATTTTGTGAGTAGCCTAAGGTTCTTCCGCGAACAACCTAGGGTTTTGTCACGAATAACCTAGGGTTTTTACGCGAGTGACCTAGGGCTTTCTCCGCGAGTAAAGCTAGTGTTTTGCCGCGGATAACCTACGGTTTTTCCGCGAGTTACCTAATGATTTTTTCGCGAACAGCCGCGAGTATCCTAGGGTTTATTTCGCGAGTAACTTACAGTTTGTTCCGCGAAAAACCTAGGGTGCTTTCCGTGAGTAACCTACGGTTTTTCCGCGAACAACCTAGGATTTTGTCCCGAATAACCTAGGGTTTTTCCGCGAACAACCTAGGGTTTTGTCGCGAATAACCTAGGGTTTTTTCGTGAACAAACTAGGGTTTTGCCGTGAAGAACCTAGAGTTTTTCCCCGAACAAACTAGGGTTTTGCCGTGAATAACCTAGAGTTTTTCCGCGAACAAACTAGGGTTTTGCCGTGAATAACCTAGAGTTTTTCCGCAAGTAACCTAGGGTTTATTTCACGAGTAACCTACGGTTTGTTCCGCGGTTTCTGGGAGGGCAAGTTTTATTTTTCCGAAAAGTTCTCGGAAAACGTCTTTTGCTCAACCCGTGAGATATGTCAAACTCGGAAATAAGAAAAACACTATGGGTTTGATAGATTTTATCGTTGCCCTTAGTGATCTGAGATAGAAATCGTGAGCTCGTTTTGTTGCTCTTCCCATGGCGAAGAGTCGCGATTAGGTGTTCGATTTTGTTGAGTACTACAGCGTTTGCGTGAGCGTTGGCTGTACGAGTAGTCGCTGCTGGAGTTGTTTTACCAGCGTCTTTTTGCGAGTTGCGACTTTGTCTTTCATACATCCAGACATCGTTTTGGTCAAGCGTTTTGCGGCTGTGAGTAAGAGTAATCCGACCCCCCCCCTCCTTCTAGCGCCAAACTGTGGGAACCGAAATTCACACTTGTCGATTTCCGTTAAATAAGGAAACTTAGGAAAACCCTAATTTTCCAGAGGAACCGGATCTCTGCGAAAGCCAACGACAAGTAACCAAATAAATGCGGAAAAATATGAAAAACATAATAAAACGAATTTATAAAGAAAGTCTATCTTATTTCTGATTCACGTAAGAGCGTTGCGATCATTACAAGGAATTACAAAGGCTTTGGCTGCAGGGGCCATCAGTGAGTTACAAACATAAAACCCTAGATCTAGTCGAGTCGCAGCTCGATAACGAAAAACGGAAAAAGATAGGAAAAAAGGTTTGAATGATTTCGGACTGAACCTTATGAAAGGCTGCCTACGTACCCCTTTCGGGGATCAAGTCGAACGTAGTTCGGTTGATAGAGCTGGACAAGAGATCGAACTGCCTGGGCGAGTTCGTCNGTCGAGTCGCAGCTCGATAACGAAAAACGGAAAAAGATAGGAAAAAAGGTTTGAATGATTTCGGACTGAACCTTATGAAAGGCTGCCTACGTACCCCTTTCGGGGATCAAGTCGAACGTAGTTCGGTTGATAGAGCTGGACAAGAGATCGAACTGCCTGGGCGAGTTCGTCTAGTAATTGAGCGCCAGTCATAGAAACCAAACTTGTCGAGAAAAAGCCTAAGTTTCTAAGTGCGGAAAATTCTAAATCTAGAAAAGTTGGGAAAGTCTCAGATGAGAGCTCTGGATTTCGTCCCCCTCTTCTGCCCCACGCCTCTTGTTTATATACTCCTTGCCTTGACGGTTCGATCTTTCCATTTTGCCCGGATTTAAGTATATCGGGAATCTTCCATTTTTCTCGTTCCTTCCTTTTCTTCTGCGGAAATCTTCTATTTATCTTCAAACTTGCCTTTTATCTTCAAACTTGACATTCATTTTCCTTTTGCGAGTAAACCGTCAAAACGTTATCGAATCTTCGGGTTAGATTCCGTTAAGATCGCGAGATGGGTTTTCATCGCGTTTTAGGTCCTTCCGGGCCGTTTTGCGATAAATCCGTTTTCCGACTTTTTACGGGATCATTTCCTGATCTGACATCGTTTTTAATAAATTCCTCGAGCTAATTGTAAGGTTTTACGATTTACTCGACTTTTTATTAAAAACACTTTTTTGCGATTTACTTGACGTTTTTTATTAAAAACACGTTTTTATGATTTTGACGAGAAATCTCGAATAAATCGTATAGTTTAGGCAATGTTCGGTGTTTCGTTTAACCGTTGCCGTTTTATACGATTTCCTCGAGTTCTTTCGGAGAAAGCGAAGTTTTACGGTTTTTATCCTAAAACTTGAATAATAGGTCGGATCGAGACGAAACGGGAGACGTTTCGGCCGTGGTTTAGAATGCGACCGTGTCGAAAGACGTAAGTTTTGAATCGGGGATGCGGGAGATCGAGGCGCAGGATATCCAAAAAGTCTTTAGTTCGCCGATGGGCAAACTAGTTGAGTGTCTGTTAGTTCGCCCATCGGCGAACTAGTTGAGGGACTCCTAGTTTGCCCATCGGCGAACTAAGCCGGCCCGGCTTAGTTCGCCGATGGGCGAACTAGTGGAGTGTCTCCTAGTTCGCCCATCGGCGAACTAAGCCGGGCCGGCTTAGTTCGCCGATGGGCGAACTAGTGGAGTGTCTCCTAGTTCGCCCATCGGCGAATTAAGCCGGGCCGGCTTAGTTCGCCCATGGGCGAACTAGTCGTGACTAGTTCGCGTTTTACGGCTGTTTCGGTTTTTTGCGGTTTCGTAAAACGATTCTTCAAGTTTTATAAAATGATTTCCGAGTTTTATAAAACGATTCTCGAGTTTTATAAAACGATTCTTCGAGTTTTATAAAACGATCCTCGAGTTTTATAAAACGATTCTCGAGTTTTATAAAATGATTCTTCGAGTTTTATAAAACGATTCTCGAGTTTTATAAAACGATTCTTCGAGTTTTATAAGACGATTCTCGAGTTTTATAAAACGATTCTCGAGTTTTATAAAACGATTCTTCGAGTTTTATAAAACGATTCTCGAGTTTTATAAAACGATTCTTCAAGTTTTATAAAACGATTCTCGAGTTTTATAAAACGATTCTCGAGTTTTATAAAACGATTCTTCGAGTTTTATAAAACAATTCTCGAGCTTTATAAAACGATTCTCGAGTTTTATAAAACGACTCTTGGTTTTAATAAATGACTTTTGTGGAAAGTAATGATTCCAGAAGTTATCGTAGACGTTGATTTCGAGATTACGGTTTTTGACACCAACAAAAACGATTCTCGAATTTTATAAAACGATCCTCGAGTTTTATAAAATGATCCTCGGGTTTTATGAAATGATTCTTCGAGTTTTATAAAACGATTTCTCGAGTTTTATAAAACGATTCTCGAGTTTTATAAAACGATCTTTCGAGTTTTATAAAACGTATTTTTATTTTTACTTTTGCGGATATTTTTAGCCATTGATTCCGTCGTGACCGATTTTGACACCAACACTTATGTAAGAGCTAACGATTTTGTTTGTGAATGGGGTTCCACGGGTTTCCTCAATCAAGCTCTCGATTTCGGGAGCTGAGCTCGTTGCTTTGTGTACTTGAGCGTTAGACTTTTGGAGAGCTGCGTGAGTTTGCTCCATGTATCGGCGAATAGCCTCAAGTCCTTCTAGGGGAAGGACGGTTGGGTCGTCATGATGAATCTGATGAGGAGATTCTTGACGGAGTCGAGTGTCGTCGTTCTCCCAAGCGTTAGGTGGGCTAAATCGCTCGCTAGCTCTAGGACCACCTTGAGGGACGCGACCAGGGGGGTGAGCTGTAGGATCAGCTTCCGTCCACGGGTGGTAGTCTCGATTAGGGATCGCGCTCCCATTTTGGTAAGCTGAAGCCGGTGCTCTTCCACTAGGAGGGAAAGATATTCCTTCTCCGTACCTAAAAACAGGTGGCGGAGGCGGTAATCGTGTGCTCTGTTCGTGAACCCTATTGGGTGCAGAGCTTGTCATCGCTACGTTACTTCCCATAGCGCTAGTTACTGGTGGACTGAATACTGGGGTTGTCCCAGTATGAGGTGTCTGGAGAACAGGCTCTTGCCCATCACGAGCAGTGCTGTTCGGGAAAAAATCCAGGCGTCCGTGAGGGAAGGTGGATTCGGTCAGTCGGTCTCGCAAGGTGACTCCCGATCCTTGGCGTTGCGACAGATGAGTCGTCTCGGTTAGAGATCTAGTCACTTCCTCGAACCGTTGCTGTCGAGCAGTTAGCTGCTGCAACGTGCGCTCGTTTTCTGAGCTCTTTCTACCAATTGCACCATCATTCGACGCATCTCGGATAGCTGAGTTTCCGAATGATACGGAGCGGGTTGACGCTGAGGGTTTTCGGGGTGTGTAACCCCCGAATTGTTCCCACTGGAAGACCTTGGGTTGGTTATTCCAGTTTGGTTTGGTTGAGCGTTAGCTGGAGGCTGTTGCTCGGATCGGTGATCGGCGGATCGAGGTTCCGGATTCTGGGGATCCGAGTCTCTCCTTTTCGGTGAGCCGTGGATCTGGATCACGGGATCAGGGATGGATGGGCTCGTTGCCTGGTTGGATGGATCCATTCTCAAGTTACGGAGTGAAGGATTCAATTATCTCCTCCCCACAGTCGGCGCCAAAATGTGAGGGGTAAAACTCACTCTCTAGTTTAGGTTAGGTTTAGATTGGGAAAAGACATTCGTGGGCTGAATCCTGTTTAAAACTTAAAGAACGAATATGATTGTATTTTTCGAATAATGGTTACAAAGATGATTCTGATGAATACAAAGAAAAGTAGATGAATGATCTGTGAGTTACAATATATGTGAAAATTGACTGAAAACGAATGACCCTTTCTTCTTCATCTTCCCCCCTTCTTTAAATAGCCCTAGGTCACTTTTAACTTCTACCGATGAACCTCCGAGATTGCCTCCGTAAGTTGTGGGAATTACAACAGCCTCCTCTTGACCAGGTCTCGCGTGTCCTCCTTGAGCTGTTTCTCGTTATCTCTTTGTAAATGAGGTCCGGAGCCTTTTTCCGTGACCTGTTTTGTTAATTAACAAACAGGTTCCGACTTTATTCAGTTCTTCTTCAAGGGATGAATTGTTAATGGGCTTATAATGTCCTGTTAACGTCTTTCACTATTCGAGCCATTATTTCAGCTAACGGGCTAGATTTGGGCCCAACAGTTGTTCTTCATCTTCTCGAAGAAATCGGTACTCTATAGCTCGTTCCTCATAATCTTCATCATACTCCTCCTGACTATTGATACTAGCAAGCTCGGCAAGTAGTGACCGTTTTCCCAGTTTTCTGCGTTGAAATCGGCTTCTGTGAACTCTGCTTCGGTTCGGCGGAAGGCTTCATCGAGCGATGGCCGGTTAGGACTGTCGGTCGATGGTGCTGCAAGGATATCGATCGATGGGGTAATAGTGTCATCGGTCGATACTGCTTCGTCGGGGTCATACTTTTCCATAGAATCAAATTCGTGGGCACAGAAACATGTGGCTACGAGTGTTGAGCTGGCTGGCCTTGGGAACTTGATTACTGGTACATGATCATAGTGAATGGAAGGGTTGATTAGGGTTAGGCAGAGCTTGTTTGTTTGGAGGTCACAAACAGCTCCAACTGTGGCTAAGAAGGCTCTTCCAAGTAGTAGAGAAGTCTTGAAGTTCAGCTTGTTGGAGAGGATATGGAAGTCTGTAGGTATTAGGGTTTCTCCAATCTGTACCTCAAGGTTTATAACGATGCCTCCAGAGCTCTGCTGAGAACAGTCTACAAAGATGAAGGTTTCTTCAGAAGGCTCCATCTTCAAGCCTAAATGATCTGCCATGAGCTTGGGTAAGATGCTAACTCCAGATCCTGTGTCACAAAGGGCACGTGGGAACTCAACACCTCTAATGGAGCAAGGTATTGTGAACTTCCCTGGATCATTCTTTTTCTTCAGTGTGATCTTCTGCTTGAGGCTATCTCTGACGTGGTTAAACATCCTCCTGATGTCTTCTTCTGTCTCCTTTGATTCTCTGAAGAACATCCACAATCTCTGGGAAAGTATGCTTCTTCAAAAGGTTTCTCCTTAGGTATTCTGAGGACTCTTTTTCTGAAGCTTGACAACTCCTTCTCATTAGCTTCTCTTTTATAGGGTTTAGGTATCTTCTCTTTCCTTGTTTGGAGCACTCTCCCCATATTTTCCATTTTTATCTCCATGGATTCAAAAATATCTGTGGGTCTCTCCTTTAGGGCTGCTGTAGGGTTTCTGGTGGTGTAATATCGCTCCCGGAAAGCGTCAAAACCTGAACTGTCGACTTTGGGAAGTGGTACTCGGCATTGGGGTACTTCATATTGATCGACACTGGTAGGTGCGTGTCGAGCAATGCCAGGGTCTGGATGTCGATTGATGATGGGGGCATCATGTCGATCGATGACAGGGCTGGGCGGATGTGGGTGAAGTGCGGCGAATTCGGCGTGAGACATAATCTTGATGGAATTGCACTCGCAAGGGTTCTCGTCGGAGTTCATCGATCGACACTCGTCAAAGTCAATCGATCGACGAACTAGAGGTGGTATCGATCGATGGCAAGCTGGTGATATCGATCAATAGTAGTCGTAGGCGAATTCTCTTTCACTCTCATCATCAGATCTCTGAATCTCTTCTACTACCTCTTGCCAAAAGTCATCATCTAGGAGGGCATTGATGTTCTGGGTGTGGGTAAACTCTTGATTCTTAACTGCTTCTCCTGTCTGGAACACCTGGGTCTCTAGCTTCTTCACATGGGTGCTGAGTGCATCTATCTTCGTCATGAAGGTGGTGTAGACAGAATCTATCTTTTCATTGAAGTTTACCTCTAGCTTCTGCTGACTCTCAAGTATCTTGTCCATTAATTCCTCCAGTTTAGTATCTTGGGTGGGTGGGTGTGGATTTGAGTAGAAGGCACTTCCATAGCTTACGTTTTTGTTAGGGTTGCTGCTGCTGAAAGTGTTGGGCTTCTGGGGATTCTGGTTATAGTTGCTTCTCTGGCTTGTGAAGTTTCTGAATCCTCCTTGGTTACCAGATCTCTGAAAACCGGCTCCACTAATCCAGTTGACGTCTTCTTCAACCATTTCTGAATCTTCCACTGCACAGATCTGCTTGTTTTGGAGCTTCTGAATGTTGTCTAGCTGTGCTTGAACTTCATTGACATACTCCTTCCCATGGGATGTAGTCTTCATATGGTTTCTTGTGCTGTTGCTGGAAGCTAAGTTGTCAATTAGCTTGATAGCATTCTGAGGATTCCTGGTGGTGAAGTTGCCATCGCTAGCTGTATCAAGGACTCCGTTTGCTTTGACTAGGGTGACAAGATCCTCGAACCTCTCCAAATGGTCCATAGGATGCTCATGGGGCAAACCACAAAAAGGGATTTGACCCACAAGTGTGTAGTATTGCGGCTTGAGCTCAAAATCTCCTCTCTGAATAGCAGGAGGTAGGATGGCTGATCGGTTTGAATAGAACTGATCGGGTCGGTTGAAGTCAGCCAAAGTTCTGGTCTCCTCTACAGGTTGAATGACGCCTGTAGGTGCAGTCTCTTCTTCAGTAATGATCTCCTTCTGATCATTCAGCTTCTGACCTGCTGCATTTCGCAGGTGACCATCTTGATCACGCAGGTCTCCATTCTCATCGGGTATGAGAATCATAGGCGCTACCATGTCTCGCCAGTTAGTATCGATCGATGTCAGATGTGGTGTATCGATCGATGTCAAGTGATGGGTATCAGTCGACGAACGGTTGTTGATGTCGATCGATAAGGTGGTGAAAGTGTCGGTTGACGAACGGTTGTTCGTCGGTGGAAAGGGCGTATCGGTCGATACGATGGTATTGGTATCGATCGATGCGGAGCGTATGTCCTTGTGGATGCTACGCTCTAGGTTGTTGGGATCTTCTGAGTACAAAAGCTGCTTGTTCTTGTTGCTTCTAGTACTGCTGGGCATGTATCTGAAAGAGACAAAAAGAAAAAGAAAAAGATTTTGTGTCAAAAGATAGAAAAATAAAATAACAAAAAACCTAGACTTAATAAGATTAAATCTAATCGTGATGTTAGTTCCCCGGCAACGGCGCCAAATTTGATATCACTCAAATTACCCTAAGGAGTGAATTACTCTCATCAAAAGAGGTTCAATCGTAGTACTTAGGGATCGGATCCACAAGGAACTAGAGACACAAAAGATAATATCCTATGTGATTAAGCTAGGTTGAAAAAGGTATAAAACAGTAAATAAAATAGTAGCAATGGTAAATTGCTAAAGAAAATAGGTTTTGGTTTAAAAACAATGAAGGAAAATAGTTAGATTCAAGGTTACTATTGTGGGAACCGAAATCCACACTGTCAATTTTCCGTCAAATATGGAAACTTAGGATGAAACCCTAATTTTCCCGAGGTCCTGGATCTCTGCGAAAATCACTAAAACAAACGAATTTAAGAGAATATGGATGAACAACGAAGAACAGAGAGTAAGAACTTGTATGAAAGCTTTTATTAAATTAGAATCGACAACTGTTACAAGAAGAATTGAAGAACTTAGACGTCGAAACGTTCTAAGGATCTGAATTGCTAGTCAAAACGCTAAGTCCTAAATTCCTAAGCTAACAACCATCTTTTTAGGTCTGATTTTCGTCCCCCTCTTCTGCCCTACGCCCCTGGTTTATATACTCCTTGCCTTGACGGTTCGATCTTTCCATTTTGCCGGATTTGAGTATTTCGGGAATCTTCCATTTTTCTCGATCCTTCCTTTTCTTCCGCGGAAATCTTCTATTTATCTTCAAACTTGCCTTTATTTTCCTTCTGCGAATAAACCGTCAAAACGTTATCAAATCTGTGGGTTAGATTCCATTGAAATCGCGAGATGGGTTTTTATCGTGTTTTAGGTCCTTCCGGGCCGTTTTGCGATAAAAACCGTTTTCCGACTTTTTACGGGATCGTTTCCTGATCTGACGTCGTTTTTAATAAATTTCTCGAGTTAATCGCAAGGTTTTACGATTTACTCGACTTTTTATTAAAAACACGTTTTTTACGACTTACTCAGCGTTTTTTAATTAAAAACATGTTTTTTACGACTTACTCGGCGTTTTTTACTAAAAAACGTGTTTTTATGATTTTAACGAGAAATCTCGAATAAATCGTATAGTTTAGGCAATATTAGGTGTTTCGTTTAACCGTTGCCGTTTTATACGATTTCCTCGAGTTCTTTCCGAGAAAGCGAAGTTTTGCGGTTTTTATCGTAAAACTCGAACGGTAAGTCGGATCGAGATGGAACGGGAGATGTTTTAGCCGTAGTTTAGAATGCGATCGTGTCGAAAGACGTAAGTTTTGAATCGGAAATGCGGGAGATCGAGGCGCGGGATATCCGAGAAGTCTTTAGTTCGCCGATGGGCGAACTAGTGGAGTGTCCCTTGTTCGCGTTTTACGGCTATTTCGGTTTTCTGCGGTTTCGTAAAACGATTCTTCGAGTTTTATAAAATGATTCTTCGAGTTTTATAAAACGATTCTCGAGTTTTATAAAATGATTCTCGAGTTTTATAAAACGATTCTCGAGTTTTATAAAACGATTCTCGAGTTTTATAAAATGATTCTGCGAGTTTTATAAATTGATTCTTCGAGTTTTATAAAACGATTCTCGAGTTTTATAAAACGATTCTCGAGTTTTATAAAATGATTCTTTGAGTTTTATAAAACGATTCTCGATTTTTATAAAACGATTCTCGAGTTTTATAAAACGATTCTCGAGTTTTATAAAACGATTCTGAGTTTTATAAAATCACTTTTGCGGAAAGTAATGATCTCCCTTTTTACAGAAGCTATAGCAGACGTTGATTTCGAGAGTACGGTTTTCGACACCAACAGTTAGCCCCCAGTCCGCAATTTCTTGAGGAAATTTTGCGGTCGGATGAAGTTACGTTTTAATCGGAATCTACGGCTGAGATTCGTCTTATTGCGAGGGAGAGCTCTTCTTTTTCTATAAGTATTGGATCATTACTTCTAATATCTTCCATCTTTCAAGTTTCTCTCCAACTTCTCTCTAGAAAAATTCTTAAGATGTCTTCTTCCCAAGGTGATCAGCGAAACCAAGAGGTCCCATCCAGTGACAATCCTCCGGCATATCCGCAGGATGCTCGGCTTTCCGAGTTTCTCTTGTTTCAAGACGAGATGGATCGTAGCGACGCTGAGGAAGATGCCGTGTCGAGTGATGTACCCCCAGTGGATTCGTCCGTCCTTGCAAGAGAAGTCAAGGCTATTTTGGACGAAACGGCGGATGCGGTAGTGGGATCCTCGGCGGGTGTTGCCACTGAACCGTCGAGTGCGCCTCTCCTTTCAGCCGAAAACGTCACTGTTTCCGCTGAGGTCGGACTAGCTGTAGCCCCTACCATGATAGAGTCAGTCGTGTCTCCAGCCGTGATCAAACCGGTCGTGGCTCCTACCGCCGTTGAATCAGTTACGACTCCTGCCGTAGTTGAACCGGTTGCAGCTCCCACTGCGGTTGATCCAGTTACGATTCTGGGACCTCCGGCTCCGGTTAAGAGGGTGATTGTCTTGGGACTTCCGGCGCTTAGCGCGACGCTGCCTGCTTCAGCGAAAAGCCGCAAGAGAACTCGTCCGAACCCAGATGCTCCTGCGAGAAAGAGAGCCGTGAAGGGTTCCGAGACCGGGGCTTCGTCTAGCAAGACACCGAGCATGATGTCGATGTCGCAGCAACGCACCAAGGTACNAAAGCCGCAAGAGAACTCGTCCGAACCCAGATGCTCCTGCGAGAAAGAGAGCCGTGAAGGGTTCCGAGACCGGGGCTTCGTCTAGCAAGACACCGAGCATGATGTCGATGTCGCAGCAACGCACCAAGGTACGGGTTCGCAATCATACGTTTTTAAAGATTATGTTCGCAGCTGACCGTCTTTCTTGGTTTTTTTTTTTTTTTTTTAGTTTGTTTCGTTGATCGATGGGATGATCAAAGAGTGCGGGTCCGAAGTTGAGCGTTTAACCAAAGAGTTAGCCGAGTCGCAGGTGAGGTCGGCTCAGCTTGAAGGGAAACTGAAATCGATAGAAGAAGTGCATTCCGCGGAAGTGTCTCGACTCGAAGCTCGGATTAGCGACCTGGATCGTGACCTTGGAAGGACCGCGGTTTCCCTGATCAAAGCGAAGGATGAGAAGAATTCCAAGGCTTCGGAGCTGCGCAGACTTCAGCGCAAGATGAAGAGTTTTGAGGAATCAGCTGTCCGTGTGACAAAAAGGTCTATTCCTGTCGAGGTGAGCGATTCCGATCCGATTCTCGATGCTGAAGACGTACCTCAGCCTGACGCGGATAAGGGTGACGACCCAGAGGTTGCTATCGAGGGCGAAGGTAATGCGATGGATGAAGATGAGGCTCCGTATGCGGAGAATGTTTGAAGTTGTAGTCTCTTATGAGACTTTTTTTAAAAAAAAAAAATTAGATTTTTATGTATCTGGCCGAGTGCGGCTTTTGTACTCGTTTGGGACTGGCCTTCTATGGCCTCGAATCCCCTGTTGCTTCGGCAACTTTTTATTTTCGTAAAGGATGATCGGTTTTATTTGAACCTTCTGATTTGAGTCGATATTGTGGGAGGTCCACGAGTTGTCGTCTCGGATTCCGTTCCCTTAGTGGATCGCCTTATTCGTTTGCTCGTTTTAGGATTTTTAGTAAATCGAGTGTGTGTTTAGATATAGACGAAGAGACATGCCTTTAGGATCTCGATTCATGCCTTGAGACGTTAGCGACCAGTGTGCTGGGTTTAGGGCAAGACCTAGGTTTACTTTCGGATTAAGGCTGTGCGATGACTAGTCGGCTTTCGTTTTGTCTGTTGTGATTTTAACCTGATTCCATACCGATTTAGAATCCGCGATAGGTTCTCGGCTTATACGATTCGTCTGGTTGGAACCGAGCATCTCACCGGGAACAATTTTTAAGTTGCCCGGAAGTGCTGACCAAAAGTTTGGATTTCTTTTATAGCGCTATTACCCTTGTGTCGGGTGTTCGAGAGCTATCTCTGCGAGATAACTTAAGNGATTCCATACCGATTTAGAATCCGCGATAGGTTCTCGGCTTATACGATTCGTCTGGTTGGAACCGAGCATCTCACCGGGAACAATTTTTAAGTTGCCCGGAAGTGCTGACCAAAAGTTTGGATTTCTTTTATAGCGCTATTACCCTTGTGTCGGGTGTTCGAGAGCTATCTCTGCGAGATAACTTAAGTTTGTTTAAGAATGTTGCGAGTTCGTTGTGATCAGCAACGAACTATTTTTAAGCGGTAGATGTTTGCGCAATTTGGGCCTTCGCGAAGGATACGTATATTAAGAAGTTTTGCGTATTTATAGTCGCGGATGGACTGTTTATTGTTTTTCGGAGAGGAACGTTTTTTCCGAACATTGGCGACGTCTCGCTATATTCAGAATTTCGTTTTTTCTTTCGATGCGTTTGCTGAAAAAGTTTGAGAAATTTCGAGTTTTGAAATTTTGGGAGTATACGAGTATGCGTATACTCACCTACCCCCCCCCCTTTTTGAACGAGGGGGACAACTGGTCTTATCTTGCGACAAGATGCCTACGTACCCTTTCGAGGGGGTCAAGCCGTCTCGTAGTTCAGTGTTCTGCGGGCGTGCCGCCTAGTGATAGTATTTTTTGAGGTGCATCTCGTTCCAGGATCTGGGAATTTTGACGCCCTGCATGTTTGCGATTTCGTATGCTCCGGGTCGGACTACTTTTATGACCTTGTACGGTCCTTCCCAGTTTTCTCCTAGTTTACCGGCATTTCGTTCTGCGGTGTTCTGGAAGACTTTTCGTAAGACTAGCTCGCCTTCGTGAAATCTGTGGTTACGTACATTTGCGTTATAGTACTTGGCGGCCGCTTGCTGATAATTTTGAATTCGAACGAGTGCCTGATCCCGCCGTTCGTTAATCAGGTCGAGTTCGTCGAGAAGCATTAAGTTGTTTGCATCTTCTCTCTCTGGGAGCAGTCTCCTACGTACTCCTGGGAACTCGACTTCTGCGGGAATCATGTATTCCGTTCCGTATATGAGGGCGAAAGGAGTTTCGCCCGTTGCTCGCCTCGGGGTTGTGCGGTGCGACCACAAAACTCCTTCGAGTTCTTCGGCCCATTTTCCCTTTTTGGCGTCTAGGCGTTTCTTGAGACCGTCGAGGATCGTTTTATTAATAGTTTCGGCTTGTCCGTTGCCTTGAGGATATCTTGGAGTCGATTTTGTCAACCGTATTTTCCATTTTTCGCAAAAAGCTTCGAATCTAGTCGAGATAAATTGGGATCCGTTATCCGTCACGATTTTGTATGGTACTCCATGTCTACAGACTATGTTCCTCCATACGAAACTTTCTACCTGAACATCTTTGATGCTTGCGTAGGAGTCGGCTTCGACCCATTTAGAGAAGAAATCGGTCAGGCCCAAAAGAAAGCGTTTTTGTTTTGACGCGTGCATCGGCCTGACTATATCCATTGACCACCGCATGAACGGATATGGTGCCGAGACAGATAAAAGGACCTCGGCGGGTTGGTGAATAGTCGGAGCGTGCCGCTAACATTTCTCGAATTTTCGCGAAAAAATCCTCGCAATCTTTTACCATCGTTGGCCAGAAATATTCGTGGCGCTTGATTTTTATTGCGAGGGATCTCCCGCCAGAAAGGTTTCCGCAAGATCCGGAATGCACTTCCTGCATAACCTGCCGCGCTTTCTCCCCTTGGACGCAAGTCATCAGTGGTCCGGAGAACCTCCATTTGTAAAGTTCTCCGTCCATTACGACGTACCGTGCGGCCTGGGTTTTTATCTTTCAGGCCGCCATTTTCTGACGGAAGTTCTCCGTTGGTTATGTATGCGAGGATTGTTTCCATCCACGGACGATTGAATCCGTAATCGGACTGATCTTCGACCGGGTGGTCTTCCTCCACATCGTCTTCTGGTTCGTTGATCAGATTTATGACTATGGGCGGTCCGATGCTAGGGTGTTCGATAAATTCAACAGGAATTACCCTGCTCATACCAGGATCCGAGCTGGATGCTACGGCGGCCAAAGCGTCTGCCTGGGCGTTTTCTGCTCGAGGAATTCTAGTCAAAGCGAATTGATCGAACTTCTGAGCTAGATCTTTTACGAAGATCAGATACGCTTCCATTCTTTCGTCCCTTGCTTCGTATTCCCCGCTAAATTGGCTAGCCACTAGTTGGGAATCGCAGTACGCGTGAAGGTTACGAATTTTCTGTCCGTGAGCTAATCGTAGTCCTGCGATCAAGGCCTCATACTCGGCTTCGTTGTTTGAAGCGTGGAAAATCAATCGGAATGATTGTTCCAATACTTCTCCCGTTGGGGATGCAAGTCGGATGCCAATCTCAGAACCTTGTTTGGACGAGGATCCGTCAACGTACAAGATCCAGGTCGAGTTCGATTCTTGGTTGGACGTACTTCCCGTCGGGAGTTCCACTATGAAGTCTGCGAGCACTTGTGATTTCGCGCAAGTCTTTGAGCGATATTCAATATCGTACTCGCTCAGCTCGATCGCCCATTTTGCCAACCTTCCCGATTGGCTGGGACTGTGCAAAATGGTGCGGAGAGGGAACGAAGTGGGAACGACGATGGTGTGAGATT
>CAKOAT010247821.1:0-31143 GCA_932364175.1 Eruca vesicaria subsp. sativa | reverse complement strand
CTTGCCCTAAACCCAGCACACTGGTCGCTAACGTCTCAAGGCATGAATCGAGATCCTAAAGGCATGTCTCTTCGCCCACATCTAAACACTCGCGAAAATCGAAATCTCCCGAGTTAACGAATCAGACGATCTACACCTAAGAGTTAGGTACGAGATGACAACTCGTATTCTTCCCTCTACATCTAACATAAAAAAAAAACGAGTTTTATACTTAGAAAATATTTTTCTTATTAAACATCCGAATACACACCGCCCGGCGGTAGGGATTCAAAGCCACCAACGGCCAATCCCGGAAAAACAACGACAAAATCGAAAAAACTAAGAACGCCAAACATTGAAGTCATCAAACCCAGGTTGATCGACTTCGCCATCTACATCCGAAATTCCAGGACCGACTTCAACCAAATCCGGCGACACCACGACGGGATTCCATTGATCCTACATACGCGCCTTAAGGTCGAAAAACTCGGACTGCATATCTTTTTCCCGATTCAAATCTCTCCATCGCATTTTGGATTCCTTAGCAAACAAGTACCCTTCATTCTGAGTCAGGGATAACCCATGAACAACTCCGCGACATTCGCGATAATCACCATGCGCCCGTTGAACAGCTTCCGCGTCCGAATAGCCGGTTACAAATCGTTCGCGACGAACCTTCATCTCCTCGGCAACCTCCCGTTTGCCCGCACGACGAGCACGACGAATCTTTTGGTCAGAAAGCTCCTTCGCATGACGAGACCTGGTCGCGCACTCATCCCTCTCGCGGGTAACCTCCCTCGCGACCATTTCTTCGGCCTGGTTGGCCTCGACCTCTGCCCGAAGACGAGCAACTTCCATTTCGACCATGTCCGCTCGAAACTCGGCAAGGCGAGCCTCAGCAGTGCGGTTGTCCAGGGCACGGCTCATGATATGGAAACCCTACCAAAAGGAAGAATCAAGCCATGTCATAAAAGCTGCTCGAAAACAATAAACGCACGTACCTCCTTTGCTATCTCAGACCCCCTAGTAAGCTCCGGAACTTGATCATGGTCAACGTCCGGAAAATGGGAGGTCGATGATCCGCCTGCCCTCGTCCAAAAGCCGTCTTCCGCCTGACTATCAAGAAAATCCTTGAGGATATTATCAGGAGAACTCGCGCGCTCAAACTCATCGTCTTCAATTACCGGATTCTTATCCCTTCGGAAGCGAGATTTTCTGCTCCCCATCGAGGGAACATGCGGAATGAACTCTCCGATAAATGGATCCTCCTCGTAAATCGGAGAATTCGCGAAACGTCGAGATCGGAAGAAGGCAACCGCCTGACGGACGCGTTGCGGAGAAAAACTACACCANGATCCTCCTCGTAAATCGGAGAATTCGCGAAACGTCGAGATCGGAAGAAGGCAACCGCCTGACGGACGCGTTGCGGAGAAAAACTACACCAACCAACTTCACCACGTTGGAGAGAAGTAGTGATCTCCGGAAGATCCGCAGGATACGGAGGCAGAGGATTGGTCACTGCGGAAAAACAGGAAGCCATTTTAAAAAAAAAAAATTTAAATACGAATATTCATAATAATAAGGGTTCGTGCGAGTCCGAGGCGTATACCTCTCCGACGCCACACGGTCGTAAAGAACGGAATGCCGCCCTCCTCGACCGACGCACCATCGATGCGAACATAGAAGAAATTCTTCTTCCAAGACGTAGAAGGCGTTAAGCAGCCCGTAACGACTTCATCACGAGGGTGATTCCCTGCTCATAACTTAGCGTCAAAAGACCGACGAGTTGCTTCAAACTTTGAGGATTCAACTGACTAATCGACAGTCCTAGCCTGTGAAGGAAATGCACAATGACTTCCGGAATCGGAAACCACAGGTGGCATTGTTCCAAAAAAATGTTGTAACACGTGAAGAAACCGTTGGGCGCATCCTCGTCGCTCTCCCCGGAAAGTGGGGAACGAAACTCAACACCCTCTGGGACTCGGCAGAATTCACGCATGAAATCAACGCTGTTTAGAAGCGTCGAACTCGAACGTCCGGAAATCTGATCGACGTCCGACAAAACTGGAACCCAAGTTCCGGGCCTAGCCGACCCCGATTTGTCTCCAATCGCCCAAAAGGCCTCGATATCCGCCGGATCGGCCAACGGGGATAAATACTCTTCTTTCGGATCCAAGGCTGGAGGCTGCGAACTCGTTTCTTCAGAATTCTGAAAATTTGAACTAGTCGAGGAACGGGTTTTTCTTCCTGAAAACATGCTTAAAGATCTTCAGAGAAAGTGGAGAGAAAAAGTTCTTGAATAAGTTGTAAAAGATGGAGTAAAGAATTCAAAATTTTACTCCATATACTTATAGAGAAGAATTTTACTATTCACCTTTGGACTTTTGGCCATTAAAGTTCCGCCTAATTCCACCAAACTCGCCAAACTCGCCAAACAAACTCAAACCACTCGCAAGAATCTCACGATTCTTACGAGCTGGGGGGCTAACTGTTGGGGTCAAAATCGGTACGACGGAATTAATAGCGAAAACTTTCCGTAAAAATACAAAAGAACAGTTTTATAAAACTCGAGAAATCGTTTTATAAAGCTCGAGAATCGTTTTATAAAACTCGAGGATCGTTTTATAAAACTCGAGAATCGTTTTATAAAACTCGAGAAATCGTTTTATAAAGCTCGAGAATCGCTTTATAAAACTCGAGAAATCGTTTTATTAAGCTCGAGGATCGTTTTATAAGACTCGAGAATCGTTTTATAAAACTCGAGAATCGTTTTATAAAACTCGAGAATCGTTTTATAAAACTCGAGAATCTTTTTATAAAACTCGAGAATCGTTTTATAAAACTCGAGAAATCGCTTTATAAAGCTCGAGAAACCGTTTTATAAAACTCGAGAAATCGTTTTATAAAGCTCGAGAATCGCTTTATAAAACTCGAGAAATCGCTTTATAAAACTCGAGAAACCGTTTTATAAAACTCGAGAATTGTTTTATAAAACTTGAGAAATCGTTTTGATAAAACTCAAAAGTCGTTTTATGAAATCCGAAGATCGTTTTATAAAACTCGAGAATCGTTTTACAAAACCGTAAAAAACCGCAAAAAACCGAAAAAGCCGTAAAATGCGAACTAGTCGCAACTAGTTCGCCCATCGGCGAACTAATCCGGGCCCGGCTTAGTTCGCCGATGGTCGTACTAAGAGTCACTCTTTAGTTCGCCCATCGGCGTACTAAGCCGGGCCCGGCTTAGTACGCCGATGGGCGAACTAGAGACGTCCCGGACACTCCGCGTCTCGATTTCCCGTATTCCCGATTCGAAACTTACGTCTTTCGACAAGGTCGCATTCTAAACCACGGCCGAAATATCTCTCGTTCCATCTCGATCCGACTTACCGTTCGAGTTTTACGNCCGGCTTAGTACGCCGATGGGCGAACTAGAGACGTCCCGGACACTCCGCGTCTCGATTTCCCGTATTCCCGATTCGAAACTTACGTCTTTCGACAAGGTCGCATTCTAAACCACGGCCGAAATATCTCTCGTTCCATCTCGATCCGACTTACCGTTCGAGTTTTACGATAAAAACCGTAAAACTTCGTTTTCTCGGAAAAAACTCGAGGAAATCGTATAAAACGGCAACGGTTAAACGAAACACCGAACATTGCCTAAACTATACGATTTATTCGAGATTTCTCGTCGAAATCATAAAAAAACGCGCTTTTAATAAAAAACGCCGAGTAAGTCATAAAAAACATGTTTTTAATAAAAAGTCGAGTAAATCGTAAAACTTTGCGATTAACTCGAGAAATTTATTAAAACGAAGTCAGATCAGGAAATGATCCCGTAAAAAGTCGGAAAACGGTTTTTATCGCAAATTGGCCCGGAAGGACCTAAAACGCGATAAAAACCCATCTCACGATTTTAACGGAATCTAACCCGCAGATTTGATAACGTTTTGACGGTTTACTCGCAGAAAGAAAATAAAGGTCAAGTTTAAACATTAAAGGAAGGTTTGAAGAGAAATAGAAGATTTCCGCAGAAGAAAAGGAAGGATCGAGAAGAATGGAAAATTCCCGATTTAGTCAAATCTGGGCGAAATGGAAAGATCGGATAGCCAAGACGAGGAGTATATAAAGAGGAGGTCTAGGGCAGAAGGAGACACACGGAATTCAGAGCTCTCACCACCAAAACTAGCATTTAGGAATCTTTCCGTTTTTCTGTTAGCGAGTTGCGTCTCATTTAGGGTTTTCTAGTTCTTACGTTTTCGGCTACTCTTTCTGTACCAGTTCAACGCAGATTCGGAATAAGAACCTCTTTGCTCTCTATTTTCGTTTATTCTCAATTAAATTCTAAAGTTATCGTTTTCTTATTTTTCGTTGTGCGGTTCTCTCAGATAGCCGGTTCCTCTGGAAACTTAGGGTTTTCCCGAAGTTTCCTTTTTTATGATTTATTTGACAGTAGGGTGAAATCGACTCCCACAGGTCGTATTTGGTAGAGGATTAGACCGCGACACTTTCGTGCTATCGAAAAGGTCGAGTCGGTTTGTAAACCTGGCATTTAAGTGAAGCGCGATCGGACAATAGCCAAGTAGCCTTTGTCGAGCTTGATATGCCAAGTATGCCCGTGTTTATAGAAAACGTTTTTCCGTTGTAGGTTTGATTTATACGGTGAAAGTTTCATATAAACTTTCCTTTGTATGGAAGTTGTTTTTTTTTTTTACTCGAGGGAGAAAGATCCAAAGAAGCTCGATGCAGAGCCCGTGTGGAGTCGTTTGCGGGGCGGTCTCATTCTCGGATGTAATCGGGAGGAATGAGAGCGAATGCTCGTGAACCGAAGGGATAAAGAGTGAGATCTTTCAGATCGTGTCGCGAGGAGGAAAAGTTTAGATTGGTCGCTCAGTGTTGGATCGTATAGCTTGGTTTTCGCTATAAGGAAAGTACTTTTTGCAAAACCTGTTACGTTTACTTTGAAAGTTACTTTGTTATGACATGATCCTGACTATACGAAGGATTTCTCGCGTAAGCAACGGGCGATGACTTTAGTAAAATTGGCACGACGCATTGGGTTAACAATGTTTCCGCAGATTTTTCGAGAAACCTTTCCGCTTAGTTTTTGATTTTTCGGTGATGGTTTTTTCGGAGTCACTCGCGGAGTTTTACCAAAAATTATTTCACCGAGATTTAGTCGCAAAATGTTTTAGCGGGTTTCTCGGACGGAATGAATCACATGATCAGCAATAGGATCAGTCAGCGAGAAGGGAGGACATGTTCTCTATTGCTGCTTTGTGTTCTCGATTTTTCTTTCGCCGCAAATGTTCTTGACATTATTCTGTGACTCACTTAGTTTGACGGAAAATGGGAATAATGCTTTGATGCCTAAAGATTTCGATTCTTATACTTGTTTTATCAAGTTTGAGAACATCTTTATGACTTCGGCAAATAATCGAGTTTCGCTCTGAAGTTTCGCAGAGATTTTCTAACCGCATGATTGCGACGAGAGATGCTGTATACTCCTCGAAATTATTTCCCAGACGGTTTGGATCAGTCTTTAGCGCTTAGACGGTTTTTAGATTGTCGTTTGCTTTTGGGATGATTTCGATGAGGCGTTGCATCGTCCGAATATTTTTCCGCCTATTTTAGAAAGCGTTTTCTTGATGCGAGGAAAAATGTTCGGCGAAAGAAGAAAGACGAGTTTCGTTTGAAGGATTGGGATGATCGACAATCCGAGTTGATTAAAGACCATGGTGGATCGGAGATGATTTGGAGTATGTCTGATTTACGAAAACTTCTAGGAGCGAGTCGTTTTAAGAAAACGTCAGCGTCTCTAGCTCCCTCTTTCTTTTAGGAAATGAATACGTTTGAATGCGTGGCGATCGTTTCTCGGTTGTACGAGAGATCGGATCGGTTTGCGAGTTATGCCTGAATGGTTAGAAAACAACAAATCGAGATAGACAAAAATTGCTTACGACTTAGCATGCTAGACTATTCTCTAAATTCTAAGTTCTCTAGGTTTCACGGCAGTTTACAAGACGTTTTCATTTCTTACCTACGAGAAATTAGAACTCTAATAAGATTTTCAAATCGGACCTACCTTAGTTTCATCTATGATTTTGGATCGTCTATTCTTCGTTCTTCGTCTTTTGACTTACCGGTCTTTGATGAATTACCAGCAAGAGTATCGGAGAGGGGAGAAGACTTAACCATCGGAGCTCATGTTCTTATTTTTTCGTACTGCTGGTTTTATTTGACTGACTATATCAAAAAAGTCAATCACGCTTTTATGATTGGATGTTTCGACTTAGCGTGGCAGAGTTTCGTAAAACCGGATTGGGTCTAGAGAGTTCAGATTTCTCGTATAGTTTAGGCAACTTTGGTGTTAAGTCAACCGTTGCCGTTTTAGACGATTGGTTCGAACTTATACGAAGAAACAAGTCTTCGCGGTTTTATCGTAAAATCCCGATGGAAATTCCGATTGAGACGAAAACGAGAATCAGCACGATCGAGACTCGAGAGAGAAACTCGAGGATTGGTTCAGCTCGACGTAGGGCAAATCGGGTGTACCCTTTCAGCTCGCCGTGTGGCGATCCGGATGGTACGATCCCTTGGGGCAAAGTCAGCGTCTCTCGGGCGAGCTAGGCGCTTGGTTCAGCTCTACGTTCGTCGAGCTAAGACGCTTGGTTTAGCTCTACGTTCAGCGAGCTAAGACGCCTGGTTTAGCTCTACGTTCGGCGAGCTAAGACGCTTGGCGCGGGTGATCTCGATTCGTCGAGTTGACTTGTTTTTGTCGTAGAGTCTCAACGGAAAGTCCGATTGAGACGAAACGAAAAGCAGTGCGATTATTTTTTAGAGTACGATCAGGCTCACCGTAGCTATGAGTTGGATTGTGCAGACCCTCTGGGAAAATTCAGTACCTCTAGGACGAGGTGGAAAGCCGGTCAGCTCGCAAAGATGGCGAGCTAGGTTGCTTGGCCGACTCACCGTCTTTTTGGCTGGATAGTATTTCCCGATTCTGCGAGTAGCCTAAGGTTCTTCCGCGAGCAACCTAGGGGTTTGTCGCGAATAACCTAGGGGTTTTCCGCGAGTAACCTAGGGCTTTCTCCGCGAGTAAAGCTAGGGCTTTCTCCGCGAGTAACCTAGGGTTTTCTCCGCGAGCAACCTAGGGTTTTGCCGCGAATAACCTACGGTTTTTCCGCGAGTAACCCAGGTTTTATTTCGCGAGTAACTTACAGTTTGTTCCGTGGTTTCTGGGAGAGCAAGTTTTATTTTTCCGAAAATTTCTCGGAAAACGTCTTTTGCTCAACCCGTGAGATTTTTCCAACTCGGAAATAAGAAAAACACTACGGGGTTTGATAGATTTTATCGTTGCCCTTAGTGATCTGAGATAGAAACCGTGAGCTTGTTTCAATGCTCTTCCCGTGGCGAAGAGTCGCGATTAGGTTTTCAATTTTGTTGAGTACTACAGCGTTTGCGTGGGCGTTGGCTGTACGAGTAGTCGCTTCTGGAGTAGTTTTACCACCGTCTTTTTGCGAGTTGCGACTTTGTCTTTCATATATCCAGACATCATTTTGATCAAGCGTTTTGCGGCTATGAGTAAGAGTAATCCGACCCCCCCTCCTTGTAGCGCCAAACTGTGGGAACCGAGATTCACACTTGTCGATTCCCGTTAAATAAGGAAACTTAGGAAAACCCTAATTTTCCAGAGGAATCGGATCTCTGCGAAAGCCAACGACAAGTAACCAAATAAATGCGGAAAAATATGGAAAACGCAATAAAACGAATTTGTAAAGAAAGTCGATCTTATTTCGATTTGTGTAAGAGCGTTGCAATCAGTACAAGGAATTACGAAGGCTTTGGCCGCAGGGTCCATCAGCAAGTTACAAACATAAAACCCTAGATCTAGTCGAGTCGCAGCTCGATAACGAAAGACGGAAAAAGATAGGAAAAAAGGTTTGATTGAATTCGGACTGAACCTTATGAAAGGCTGCCTACCTACCCCTTTCGAGGATCAAGTCGAACGTAGTTCAGTTGGTAGATCTGGACCAGAGATCGAACTGCCTGGGCGAGTTCGTCTAGTAATTGAGCGCCAGTCATAGAATCCGAACTTGTCGAGAAAAAGCCTAAGTTTCTAAGTGCGGAAAATTCTAAGTCTAGAAAAGTTGTAAAAGTCTCAGGTGAGAGCTCTGAAATTCGTCCCTCTGCTTCTGCCCTATGCCTCTTGCTTGTATACTCCCTTCCTAGGCGGTTTAGTCTTTCTGTTTTGGCCAGATTCGAGTTTAATGAGAATCTTCCATTTATCTCGATCTTTCCTTTTTTCCCGTGGAAATCTTCTATTTATCCTCAAACTTGACTTTTATCTTCAAGTTTGACATTTATCATCTTTCTGCGAGTAAATCGCCAAAACGTCGTCGTACCTTCGGGTTGGACTTCGTTTAAAGTCGCGAGTGGCTTTTATCGCGTTTTATGACTTTCCGAGCCGTTTTGCGATAAATCCGTTTTACGACTTTAGACGAGATCGTTTCCTGATACGATGCCGTTTTTAGATAAGTTTCTCGAGTTAATCGTAAAGCTAAGCAATGTTTGATGTTTCGATTAATCGTTGCCGTTTTCTACNTGGACTTCGTTTAAAGTCGCGAGTGGCTTTTATCGCGTTTTATGACTTTCCGAGCCGTTTTGCGATAAATCCGTTTTACGACTTTAGACGAGATCGTTTCCTGATACGATGCCGTTTTTAGATAAGTTTCTCGAGTTAATCGTAAAGCTAAGCAATGTTTGATGTTTCGATTAATCGTTGCCGTTTTCTACGATTTACTTGGGGTTTTATTAAAAACGCGTTTTCTACGATTTTTACGAAAAATCTAGGATAAATCGTATAGTTTAGGCAATATTCGGTGTTTCGTTTAACCGTTGTCGTTTTATACGATTTCTTCGAGTTCTTTTCGAAAAAACATAGTTTTACGGTTTTTATCGTAAAACTAGAACGATAGCACGGATCGAGACGAAACGGGAGACATTTCGACCGGGATTCGGAATACGATCGTGTCGAAGGACGTATGCCTTTAATCAAGGATGTGGGAGATCGAGGCTCGGGATGGTCGGCTCGACGGACGGCGAGCTAGTTCAGCTTGGCCAGGTCGCCATATGGCGAACTAGGCGAAAAGAACCAGTGGGGCAAAGTAAGTAGTTCGCCGGTGGGCGAACTAGTCGAGATGGACTAGTTCTCCCACCGGCGAACTAAGCCAGCTTGGCTTAGTTCGCCGGTGGGTGAACTAGTCAAGGGTCTCCTAGTTCGCCCATCGGCGAACTACGCCAGCTTGGCTTAGTTCGCCGGTGGGCTAACTAGTTGCGACTAGTTCGCCTTTTACGGCTGTTTCGGTTTTTCGCGGTTTCGTAAAACGATTCTCGAGTTTTATAAAACGATCTTCGAGTTTTATAAAATGATTCTTCGAGTTTTATAAAATGATTTTTCGAGTTTTATAAAAAGATTCTTCGAGTTTTATAAAATGATTCTCGAGTTTTATAAAACGATTCTTCGAGTTTTATAAAACGATTCTCGGGTTTTATAAAACGATCTTCGAGTTTTATAAAACGATTCTTCGAGTTTTATAAAACGATTCTTTGAGTTTTATAAAACGATTCTCGAGTTTTATAAAACTGCTTCTCGAGTTTTATAAAACGATCTTCGAGTTTTATAAAACGGCTTCTCGAGTTTTATAAAACGATCCTCGAGTTTTATAAAGCGATCTTCGAGTTTTATAAAATTATTCTCGAGTTTTATAAAACGATTCTTCGAGTTTTATAAAACGATTCTCGGGTTTTATAAAACGATCTTCGAGTTTTATAAAACGATTCTTCGAGTTTTATAAAACGATTCTTTGAGTTTTATAAAACGATTCTCGAGTTTTATAAAACTGCTTCTCGAGTTTTATAAAACGATCTTCGAGTTTTATAAAACAATCTTCGAGTTTTATAAAACAGCTTCTCGAGTTTTATAAAACGATCCTCGAGTTTTATAAAACGATCTTCGAGTTTTATAAAACGGCTTCTCGAGTTTTATAAAATGATCCTCGAGTTTTATAAAACGATTCTCGAGTTTTATAAAACGATTCTTCGAGTTTTATAAAACGATTCTCGAGTTTTATAAAACGATTCTCGAGTTTTATAAAACGATTCTTCTAGTTTTATAAAACGATTGCCGAGTTTTATAAAACGATCCTCGAGTTTTATAAAACGATTCTCGAGTTTTATAAAACGATCCTCGGGTTTTATAAAACGATTCTCGAGTTTTATAAAATGATGCTTGAGTTTTATAAAACGATCCTTGAGTTTTATAAAACGATTCTTTAGGTTTTATAAAACGATTCCTTTTATATTTCTGCGGGGAGTTTCGGCCGTTGATTCCGTCGTACCAATTTTGACCCCAACAGAGCTCACAAAGAAGGTTTGTGATTCGGTCTAGAGGAGCTGCGTCACTTGTGTTTTTTAAAAAATAACAACCAAATTCTTGGGAACTTTCTCATGTCACCGCGTGCGAGGCGTCATGTCATCCAATGGATTCCATACCGCGACCAATATTGGCGAGAAGGTTTCTTTGTTTTCAAGATCAATCGCTTGTTGGTGGGCAACTTCGAGAAGGTTTCTCGTCTTTGGTCTGACGATATAGGTTGGTTCTAAATCTGGACTTTTTTTTTTGATAATCGACCTCTAAAGTCGACTTATGCGTTTTCAGTGCACTCTGGGAGCTCTATGATGTGCAACGAGCTCTGGGGTCTGTTGAAGGTGTTACGACGAGGTCTTCTGGATTGGTCATCTTTTGATAGCAAACAAATATGCACCGCTTTCTTGCTACCGGACATTGCTGATTGAGCACCGGCTATTACCGATGGCTTATTCAAGCTCAAGGATATTGCAGGACCCTCTAGTGGTCCTCCTCCTTCTTCCAGATCGGATTGGCAGCTGGCTAGGAAGTTGTTGTTTCGGAACCATAGATCTGTTTTGGGGAGTAGAGATCTCGGGGAATCATCTTCGATCCCGATCTTGAATTCTTATGTCGAGGGAACTTCTAGAACAGGGGGAACGCTCATCTCTCGGAGCCCCGGTTCAAAGGAGGACTTTGTTGCTACCGACCGCAAGCGTCGACGGTTATCGCGGGTTGTGTCTCCAATGTCGAGAGGTATTTCTTTGCTTCGAGATCGCTACACGGCGGCTCCGAGCTCGTCTGTCTTTCCTTCAGCTTCTCTCAAGGAGAGGGAGGCGTATGCTAAGATTGCGGACGCAATTCTATGGTATATTATGTTTTTCTCTGTCATCTTTTAGTAAATAAATCTTGTTTTGATAACCTCGAAACTTTGCAAGTTATGGTCATCGTTGATGAGTTTGCTGCGATTTTTGAGAGTCACGGCGAGGGAGAGCTAGCGAGGTTGCGAGCTGAGGTGAAGAGTCTCAAGGAATCGCTTTGGAAGGTTCAAGAAGACTTTAAGAAGAAGATCGGGGAAGCCATGTTCCTAAAGGATTAATGGAAAAAAGCTCGTGAAGAGAGGATGGTGTGCGAGACCGAGGTCGCTACTCAAAAGACTAAGGTTGCAGAATTCCTTGCGTAGTGGGAGCGGTACATCCGTCGGGAGTCTCGCGCTATGCGTCACGAGATTGCTGATCGTTACAAGGATGTCGTATCCCTTGTAGAGAAAAGGTGGTAAGATAAGAGGAAGGAGACCGATACGAAGATCCAGCTGCGAGAGATAATCGCGAACATCGACCTTCTCAATGAGATCAAGGATGGAGGGTTGGTCATTGATGATGATTTGGCTCGCCTTAAGGAGAGGGAGAAGGATTGTGAAGCTCTCATTGAGCTGGCTGCCGTTGTGGATTGGACTGTTTCGGATTTGGATCTTCTCGAGGTTTTTGGTGATTCGGTGGTTGTGAAATCTTCTTCCAAGGACGGAGCTGATTCTTAGATTTTATCTCTTTATTTTTATCTTTATTGGACGTCTTTTGTTGTTGTTTTTTACGAGTATTAAAGTATTTCGAAAGCTCGTTGATAACTATGGATCTTTATGGTATATTTTTCTTCTCTGAATTTTAGAGATTTTATCCTTTTCAAAGATGACATCGAGGAAAATAAGTTCCCGTGAATCTGAAAGAATACATAATTGGAACAACAGAGCGGGATGGATCGTTTTGGTGATGTGAGTGAAGCGCTTACCAAATTTCTTTGCGAGGAGCCCCGGCTTCCTCGTGTAGTGTCTTGGTCTGAAGCAGAAGACCTGGAGGAACCGAAGGCAACAAATCTTTTGAGTTCTGGCAGTCCGAATAGCTCGGAGGGGCGTTGATCATCCTCCGAAGAAAGCAAAGACTTCTGGCTATGATGCTCGATCCGCCTCTGTGAATGAAGGTGCGATCGTGAAACCGTTTCATTGGCAATTTTCTCATGCCAAGGTTTGGCCAATCACGGACTATCCCAACAGTGTTGCTTACTTGGTCAGGCATTTTAAGCCGGCAGGTGTCCACTTCCTTTGTTGCGGAATATGATAGAGTGTGATGCCTATGTGAAGACGGCGGTCGCTCATGCTAAGGTCGGTCGGCTCAACCTTTTGATCTTTAGATACTTACCTACTTATCGTGTGTGTTTTGTTGCGTCTTCAGGCTATAGATGCTAATAACGAGTTTGTGGTGACTTTGTAAAAATCTTTGCGGGATATTCCTCGAGTTGACGAGGTTTACAAAGTCAAAAAGGTCGTTCGGGAGCTGAAGCTCAGTTTAAAGATGGCCCAACACAGGGAGCATGCTAGTGTTGTTCTACTAACAGCGGCCGAGAAATTAAGAAACCATACTGCTTCTCTCGAGGCTTGTCTTTGGGTCATCTGGAATGAAAGGAAATCGGCTTTAGTTCAGGTTTCGACGGTGGAGATGCAGATCGAATCTTTGACAGAGAACCAGGCGGACAAGCTTTGTCGTGCGACTTATGATTTTAAGAAAAAAATTAGCTGATGGCTATCTGGATGTGTTAATATGAGAAGAAATGGGAGAAGAAGAAAGATGCTGCGGATTTTGAGATTCGTTTGAAGGAGGTCATGGCTAACATCGAACTCATTAGGGAGATAATGAATAAAAATCTGCTTTCTTATGACGAGTTATCGTGTCTTCGAGCTAAAGAGGTCGAACTAGGGATCGAACTCGATGCGGCGGTGGTATCGGATTTCTCGGTTGGGAAGTTGGAAATTCCTCTGATTTCTGAGGATTTACCAGAGGATTTCTTTTCTAAGGTCCTTCCAGGTGGAAAAGAATCTGGTGGCGAGCAAGGGCGTAATAGGGACCGCTATCAAGATGGCGAGTTCGATGCCGACGATTACTTTTATCTTTTTTGTTTTCCTTTGTTGTTTCTTTCTAGCGACTTTAATAAAGGATTGCGAATAATAGTCGTTTGTTTATGCAATTTTAGTTTATTGTAAGTTTGCGACCTTTTTTATTTCGGGATCGTAGATCGACTTCGATAAATATCGCATTGATGAGTTGTCTGAGTAATGATTTTACTATCGTGAAGCGCCATGTTTTTTGGCGGGATACTAACTGTTTCTGAAGACTTGATCATGGTCTCTTCATGAAGTTAAATCGAATTATAGGAATGAGAATTTATCTTTGTTTATTATCAAAATGGTTCTTTGTATACAACTTCACATTTTACATAAAAGAAGAAAGGTGTTTCGATGTGGATAGGTTGCTTCCTAATCCAGATTTGATCTCCTTGTGAGAAATTGGTTTGTGATGAGTGACTGAACTCGGGTCATGAGCTGCCTACGTACCCTCGTCGAGGGATAAAGTCTAAACGTAGTTTGATTGTTTCCCCGGTAATCAGGGTCGTTTTTTTTTTATTTTCCCGTGTACGTGAGTACGATTCTTGCTTTTCTTGAGGCTTCTTGGTCGGTCCTACGGATTTGGCTCGGTGACTGTGAAGATCGTGAGGTAGCAGGTTCTGGAGTTCATATGGCTTCCTTTTATAGTTTCAATTTCTTTTGGTATAGGGAACTTCAGGAATTGATGGTACTGCTTTCATTCTGTATAGCCATGGCCTACCAAGGATAGCGTTTGTGGGAACCGAAATCCACACTGTCGATTTTCCGTCAAATATGGAAACTTAGGATGAAACCCTAATTTTCCCGAGGTCCTGGATCCTGCGGAAATCACTAAAACAAATGAATTTAACAGAATATGGATGAACAATGAAGAACAGAGAATAAAGAACTTGTATGAAAGCTTTTATTAAATAAGAAATCGACAACTATTACAAGAAGAATTGAAGAACTTAGACGTCGAAACGTTCTAAGGATCTGGATTGCTAGTCTAAACGCTAAGTCCTAAATTCCTAAGCTAACAGCCGTCTTTTTAGGTCTGATTTTCGTCCCTTTCTCTTCCCTATGCCTCTGGCTTATATACTCCTTTCCCCAGCGGCTCAATCTTTCCATTTTGCTCAGATTCGAGTTTATAGGGAAACTTCCTTTTTTCTCCATCCTTCCTTTCTTCCCGAAAAAATCTTCTATTTATCATCAAACGTTCATTTTATTTCCCTTCTGCGAATAAACCGTCAAAACTTTATCGGATCTTCGGGTTGATTTCGTTAATATCGCGAGATGGGGTTTTATCGTGTTAAGGACCTTTCGGGCCGTTTTACGATAAAAATCGTTTTACGATTTTATAGAAGATCGTTTCGTGATCCGATGCCGTTTTTTTACAATTTTCTCGACGTTTTTTATTAAAAACACTTTTTTATGATCTTATCGAAAAATCTCAGATAAATCGTATAGTTTAAGCGATGTTAGGTGTCCTGCATAAGCGTTACCGTTTTATACGATTTCTTCGAGTTCTTTTCGAAAAAACCGATTTTTACGGTTTTTATCGTAAAACTCGAACGATAAGTCGGTTCGAGACGAAACGAGAGACATTTCAGCCGTGGTTCAGAATGCGACCATGTCGAAGGGCGTAAGTTTCGAATCGGGGATACGGGAGATCGAGGCTTGGGATGATCGGTTCAGTGTACGGAGAATCGAGTCGGTCCGGTCCAGCTGTCCGAGGAGCTTCTAGTTCGCCTGCTGGTGAACTAAGCCAGCTCGGCTTAGTTCGCCAGCAGGCGAACTAGTGGAGAGGCTCCTAGTTCGCCTGCTGGTGAACTAAGCCAGCTCGGCTTAGTTCGCCAGCAGGCGAACTAGTCGTGACTAGTTCGCGTTTTGCGGCGGTTTTGGTTTTTTGCGGTTTTGTAAAATGATTCTCGAGTCTTATAAAACGATTCTTCGAGTTTTTATAAAACGATCGTCGAGTTATATAAAACGATTCTCGAGTTTTATAAAACGATTCTCGAGTTTTATAAAATGGTTCTTCGAGTTTTTATAAAACGATCATCGAGTTTTATAAAACGATTATCGAGTTTTATAAAACGATGAGTTTTATAAAACGGTTCTTCAGTTTTATAAAACGATTCTCGAGTTTTATAAAACGGTTCTTTGAGTTTTTAAAAAACGATTGTCGAGTTTTATAAAACGGTCCTCGAGTTTTAATAAATGACTTTTGCGGAAAGTAATGATTCCAGAAGTTATCGTAGACGTTTATTTCGAGGTTACGGTTTTTGACACCAACAGTTAGCCCCCCAGCCTGTAATTTCTTGAGGAAATTTTGCGGGCGGATGGAGTTAGCTTTTAATCGGAATCTACGGCTGAGATTTGTCTCATTACGAGGGAGAGCTCTCTTTTTTCTATAAGTATGGGATCATTACTTTTCATATCTTCCACCTCTCAAGTTTCTCTCCAACTTCTCTCTAGAAAAAAATTTAAGATGTCTTCTTCCAAAGGTGATCAACAAAGTTGTGAGTACCCATCCAATGACAACCCTACGGCACATCCGCAGGATGCTCGGATTTCCGAGTTTCTCTTATTTCAAGACGAGATGGACCGTAGCGATGCTGAGGAAGATGCTGTGTCGAGCGACGTACCTTGGTAGATCCATCCGTCCTTGCAAGAGAGGTCAAAGCTATTTTGGACGAAACGGGATACGGTAGCGGACTCCTCGACGGGCGCTGCTATTGAACCGTCGGGTGTGCCCGCTGTTTCGCCCCTCCTTGCAGCCGAAAACGTTGCTATTTCGGCTGAGGTCGGAATAGCCGTAGCTCCCACCACGGTAGAGTCGGTCGTGTCTCCAACCGTGGGCGAACCGGTTGCGACTCTTACCGCCGTTGAATCAGTTACGACTCCTGCCGCAGTTGAACCGGCTGCAGCTCCTACTGCGGCTGATCCAGTCATGATTCTGGGGCCTCCTGCTCCGACCAAGAGGGTGATTGTCCTGGGACTTCCGGCGCTTAGCGCGACGCTTCTTGCTTCAGAGAAAGGCTGCAGGAGAACTCGTCTGAACCCTGATGCTCCCACGAGAAAGAGAGCCGTGAAGGGTTCCGAGACCGGAGCTTCGTCTGGAAAGACACCGAGCTTGATGTCGATGTCACAGCAACGTACCAAGGTACAGGTTCGCAAACATACGTTTTAAAGAATATATTCGTAGCCGACCATCTTTCTTGGTTTTTCTAGTTTGTTTCGTTGATCGATGGGATGATCAAAGAGTGTGGTCCGAAGTTGAGCGTTTAGCCAAGGAGTTAGCCGAGTCGCAGGAGAGGTCGGCTCAGCTCGAGGGGAAACTGAAGGTGATAGAAGATGTGCGTTCCGCGGAGGTGTCTCGGTTCGAGGCTCGGATTAGCGATCTAGAGCGCGACCTCGGGAAGACCGCGGTCTCTCTGATCAAGGCGAAGGATGAAAAGAAATCCAAGGCTTCAAAGCTGCGCAGGCTTCAGCACAAGATGAAGAGTTTCGAGGAATCGGCTGTCCGCGTGACCGAAAGATCTATTCATGTCAAGGGAAGTGATTCCGATCCAACTCTTGCTGCTGAAGACGTACCTCAGCCTGATGCGGACCAGAGCGACGACCCGGAGGTTGCTGTCAAGGGTGGAGGTAATGCGATGGATGAGGATGAGGCTCCGTGTGCCGAGGATGTTTGAGGTTGTAGTCTCATACGAGACTTTTAAAAATTAGATTTCTATGTATTTTGCCGAGTACGGCTTTTGTACTTGTTCGGGACTGGCCTTTCACGGCTATGAATCCCTTGTTGTTTGGCAACTTTTTATTTTCTTAATGGACAATCGGTTTTTATTTAAACCTTCTGTTTTGAGTTGATATTGCGGGAGGTCCGCGAGTTCTCGTCTCGCATTCTGTTCCCTTAGTGGATCGCCTTGTTCGTTTGCCCGTTTTAGGATGTTTAGTAAATCGAGTGAGCGTTTAGATATAGACGAAGAGGCATGCCTTTAGGATCTCGATTCATGCCTTGAGACGTTAGCGGCCAGTGTGCTGGGTTTAGGGCAAGACCTAGGTTTACTTTCGGATTGAGGCTATGCGATGACTAGTCGGCTTTCGTTTTGCCTGCTGCGATTTTAACCTGATTCCATACCGATTTAGAATCCGCGATAGGTTCTCGACTTATACGATTCGTCTGGTTGGAACCGAGCATCTCACCGGGAAAAATTTCTAAGTTTCCCGGAAGTGCTGACCAAAAATTTGGATTTCTTTTATAGCGCTATTACCCTTGTGTCGGGTGTTCGAGAGCTATCTCTCTGATTCATGCCTTAAGTTATCTCGCAGAGATAGCTCTCGAACACCCGACACAAGGGTAATAGCGCTATAAAAGAAATCCAAATTTTTGGTCAGCACTTCCGGGAAACTTAGAAATTTTTCCCGGTGAGATGCTCAGTTCCAACCAGACGAATCGTATAAGCCGAGAACCTATCGCGGATTCTAAATCGGTATGGAATCAGGTTAAAATCGCAACGGGAAAAACGAAAGCCGACTAGTCATTGCACAGCCCCAATCCGAAAGTAAACCTAGGTCTTGCCCTAAACCCAACACACTGGTCGCTAACGTCTCAAGGCATGAATCGAGATCCTAAAGGCATGTCTCTTCGCCCACATCTAAACACTCGCGAAAATCAAAATCTCTCGAGTTAACGAACCGGACGATTTACACCGAAGAGTTTGATACGAGATGACAACTCGTATTCTTCCGTCTACATTTAACACAGAACACGAATTTCATACTTAGAAAATATTTTTATTAAGAAAGTTTTCGAGTACACACCGCCCAGCGGTAGGGATTCAAAGCCACCAACGGCCAGTCCCGGGAAAATAAAAACAGAATCGAAAACTAATAGCATCACACATCAAAGTCATCAAACGCAGACTGGTCGACCTCGCCGTCCACGTCCGGGATCCCAGGACCAACTTCGATCGAATCTGGCGACACCACGATGGGATTCCATTGATCCCACATGCGCGCATTAAGGTCGAAAAATTCGGATTGCATATCTCTTTCCCGACTCAGGTTTTTCCGCCGTGCGGAGAATTCCTTATCAAATGAATACCCTTCATTCTGAGTTAGGGATAACCCATGAACGACCCCGCGACATTCGCGATAATCACCATGCGCTCGTTGAACAATTTCCGCATCGGAACAACCGGTTGCAAATCGCTCGCGACGAGCCTTCATCTCCTCGGCAACCTCTCGTTTTCCCGCGTGACAAGCACGACGAATCCTTTGGTCAGAAAGCTCCTTCACACGACGAGACCTAGCCGCACACTCATCCCTCACACGAGCAACCTCCCTTGCGACCACTTCTTCGGCTTGGTTAGCCTCGACCTCTGCCCGAGGACGAGCAACTTCTTTCTCGGCCACGTTCGCTCGAAACTCGACAAGGCGAGCTTCCGCGGAATGATTGTCCAGGGCTCGGCTCATGATAAGGAAACCCTACCAAGGAAAAGAATTAAGCGATGTCATAAAAACCGCCCGAAAAAGAAAACAATAAACACATGTACCTCCTTAGCTTTCTCGGATCCCCTACTAAACTCCGGGACTTGATCATAGTCGATGTCCGGAAAATGGGAGGTCGATGATCCGCCCGCCTTCGTTCAGATGCCTTCTTCCGTCTGACTATCAAGAAAATCCTTGAGAATATTGTCAGGAGAAGTCGCGGGTTCAGAATCATCATCTTCGACAACCGGAGTTTTATCCCTTCGGAAGCTTGATCTGCCGCTCCTCGTCGAAGGAACATACAAAATAAACTCTCCAATAAACAGATCCTCTTCATAAACCGGAGAATTCGCACAGAGTCGAGATCGGAAGAGGGCAGCCGCTTGGCGGACGCGTTGCGGAGAAAAACTGCACCAACCAACTTCACCACGTTTGAGAGAAGTGGTGATGCTCTGGAGATCCGCGGGATGCGGAGGAAAAGGGTTGGTCACTGCGGAAAAACAGAAACGAATAAAAAAATAATAATAAGAAGAGGATTCATATGAACTCGATTCACGTACCTCTCCGACCACGTGGTCGTAAAAAACGGAATGCTTCCTTCCTCGACCGATGCGCTGTCGATACGAACGTAAAAGAAATTCTTCTTCCAAGAAGTAGAAAGCGTTGTGCAGCCCGTAACAATTTCGTCACGAGGGCATAGAGTGATCCTCCACGATGCTCCCGTGGGCATTAACAGACACTCGAGATGATCGACATTAAGGGTGATTCCCTGGTCGCAACTCAGCGTCAAAAGACCAACGAGTTGCTTTAAACTAGGGGGAGTCAACTGACTGATCGATAGTCCCAGCCTGTGAAGGTAATGCACAATGATTTCCGGAATCGGAAACCATAAGTGGCATTGTTGCAAGAAAATGTTGTAACATGTGAAAAAACCCTCGGGCGCATTCCTGTCGCCCTCCCCGGCAAGTGGGGAACGAAACTCAACAGNTAGGGGGAGTCAACTGACTGATCGATAGTCCCAGCCTGTGAAGGTAATGCACAATGATTTCCGGAATCGGAAACCATAAGTGGCATTGTTGCAAGAAAATGTTGTAACATGTGAAAAAACCCTCGGGCGCATTCCTGTCGCCCTCCCCGGCAAGTGGGGAACGAAACTCAACAGCCTCTGGGACTCGGCAAAATTTGCGTATGTGATCAATACTGTTAAGGAGTGTTGAGCTCGGATTTCCGGGAACTTGATCGATGTCCGACAAAGCTGGAACCCAAATCCCAGGCCTAGCGGACCTCGACTCGTCCCCCAACGCCCAAAAAGCCTTGTGGTCCGTCGGATCAACTAACGGGGACGAATACTCTTCTTTCGGAACCAAAGCTGGAGGCTGCGAACTCGTTCCCTCAGAATTATGAAAATTGGAACTAGTCGAGGAACGAGTCTTTCTTCCTGAAAACATGTTTGAAGATCTTCAAAGAAAGTGGAGAGAAAAATTTCTTGAATAAGTTGTGGAAGGTGGAGTAAAGAATTCAAAATTTTACTCCATATACTTATAGGAAAGGATTTTACTATTCACCTTTGGACTTTTGGCCATTAAAGTTCCGCCTAATTCTACCAAACTCGCCAAACGAGTTCAATCCACTCGCAAGAAACTCACGATTCTTACGAGCTGGGGGCTAACTGTTGGGGTCAAAATCGGTACGACGGAATTAATAGCCAAAACCCCCCGGGAAAATATAAAAGGAATAGTTTTATAAAACCCGAAGAGTCGTTTTATAAAACTCAAATTCATTTATAAAACTCACAGACCGTTCTATAAAACTCGAGAAGCCGTTTTATAACACTCGAGAAATCGTTTTATAAAACTCGAGAATCGTTTTATAAAACTCGAAAAGCCGTTTTACAAAACTCGAGAAATCGTTTTATAAAACTCGAGAATTGTTTTATAAAACTTGAAAAGCCGTTTTATAAAACTCGAGAAATCGTTTTATAAAACTCGAGAAGCCGTTTTATAAAACTCGAAGATCGTTTTATAAAACTCGAGAAATCGTTTTATAAAACTCGAGAAGCCGTTTTATAAAACTCGAGAAGCCGTTTTATAAAACTTGAGAAATCGTTTTATAAAACTAGAGAACCGTTTTACGAAACCGCAAAAAAACAAGAAAAGCCGTAAAACGCGAACTAGTCACGACTAGTTTGCCCACAGGCGAACTAAGCAGAGCCGCCTTAGTTCGCCAATGGGCGAACTAGAAACTTCCTGGACGTACCGAGCCTCGTTCTCCCGCATTCCCGATTCGAAACTTACGTCTTTCTACACGGTCGCATTCTGAACCACGGCCGAAACATCTCCCGTTCCATCTCGATCCGACCTATCGTTCGAGTTTTACGATAAAAACCGTAAAACTTCGCTTTCTCGATAAAGAATTCGAAGAAATTGTATAAAACGTCGACGGTTAACGAAACACCGAACATTGCCTAAAACATACGATTTATTCGAGATTTCTCGTCGAAATCATAAAAACGCGTTTTTAATAAAAACGTCGAGTAAATCGTAAAACGCGTTTTTAATTAAAAAGTCGAGTAAATCGTAAAACCTTACGATTAGCTTGAGGAATTTATTAAAAACGACGTCAGATAAGGAAACGAACCCGTAAAAGTCGGAAAACGGATTTATCGCAAAAACGGCCCAGAAGGGCCTAAAATGCGATAAAAACCCATCTCGCGATCTTAACGGAATCTAACCCGCAGATTTGATAACGTTTTGACGGTTTACTCGCAGGAGGAAAATAAAAGTCAAGTTTGAAGATAAAAGGAAGGTTTGAAGAAAAATAGAAGATTTCCGCGGAAGAAAAGGAAGGATCGAGAAAAATGGAAAACTCCCGATATAGTCGAATCTGGGAAAAATGGAAAGACCGGATGGCCAAGGCGAGGAGTATATAAATAAGAGGTCCAGGGCAGAAGCAAGAGATACGAAATTCAGAGCTCTCACCAACAAATTTAGCAATTATGAATATTTCTGTTTTTCTGTTAGCGAGCTGCGTCTTAATTATGGTTTTCGTTCTTAGATTTCTAAGGATTTTGCCGACGGCTTACGCAGCTTAAGGCCTCTTTTTTGTACCAGTTCTACGCAGATTCGGAATAAGAACCTTCTTGCTTTCAATCTCGTTTATTTTCGTTTTAATTTCAAAGTTCATCGTTTTCTTAATATTCGTTGTGCGGTTCTGCAGATAGCCGGTTCCTCTGGAAACTTAGGCTTTTCCCAAAGTTTCCTTATTTATTATTATTTGACAGTAGGTGGATTTCGAGACCCACAACGAGAGCAAAAGGAGTTTCGCCCGTTGCTCGCCTCGGGGTTGTGCGGTGCGACCATAAAACTCCTTCGAGTTCTTCGGCCCACTTTCCCTTTTTGGCGTCGAGGCATTTCTTGAGGCCGTCGAGGATAGTTTTATTAATAGTCTCGGGTTGTCTGTTGCCTTGAGGATATCTTGGAGTCGATTTGGTCAATCATATTTTCCATTTTTTGCAAAAATCTTCGAATCTAGTCGAGATAAATTGGGATCCATTATCCGTCACGATTTCGTATGGTACTCCATGTCTACAGACTATGTTCCTCCATACGAAACTTTCTACCTGGGCATCTTTGATGCTTGCGTAAGAGTCGGCTTCGACCCATTTAGAGAAGAAATCGGTCAGAACCAGAAGGAAGCGTTTTTGTTTTGACGCGTGCATTGGCCCGACTATATCCATTGACCACCGCATGAACGGGTACGGTGCCGAGATAGATGAAAGGACCTCGGCGGGTTGGTGAATAGTCGGAGCATGCCGCTGGCATTTCTCGCATTTTTGCGAAAAAGCTTCGCAATCTTTTACCATCGTTGGCCAGAAATATCCGTGGCGCTTGATTTTTATTGCGAGGGATATTCCGCCAGAATTGTTTCCGCAAGATCCGGAGTGCACTTCCTGCATAACCCGCCGTGCTTTCTCCCCTTGCACGCAAGTCATCAGTGGTTCGGAGAATCTCCATTTGTAAAGTTCTCCGTCCATTACGACATACCGCGCGGCCTGGGTTTTTATCTTTCAGGCCGCCCATTTTTCCGGTGGAAGTTCTCCGTTGGTTATGTATGCGAGAAACGTTTTTATCCACGGATGACCGAATCCGTAATCGGACTGATCTTCGGCTGGGTGGCTCTCCTCCACATTGTCCTCTGGTTCATTGATCAGATTTACGACTATGGGCGGTCCGATGCTAGGGTGTTCGATGAATTCAACGGAAATTACCCTGCTCATACCAGGATCCGAGCTGGATGCTAGGGCGGCCAAGGCGTCTGCCTGGGAGTTCTCCGCTCGAGGAATTCTAGTCATGCGAATTGATCGAACTTCTGAGTTAGATCTTTTACCAAGATCAGATACGCTTCCATTCTTTCGTCCCTTCCTTCGTATTCTCCGCTGAATTGACTAGCCACTAGTTAGGAGTCGCAGTATGCGTGAAGATTATGAATCTTTAGTCCGTGAGCTTGTCATAGTCCCGCGATCAAGGCCTCATACTCGGCTTCGTTGTTTGAAGCGTGGAAAATTAATCGGAATGACTGTTCCAATACTTCTCCCGTCGGGGATTCAAGTCGGATGCCGATTCCAGAGCCTTGTTTCAACGAGGATCCGTCAACGTATAAGATCCACGTCGAGTTCGGCTCTTGGTTGGACGTGCTTCCCGTTGGGACTTCCACTATGAAGTCTGCGAGTACTTGTGATTTTGCGCAAGTCTTTGCGCGATATTCAATATCGTACTCGCTCAGCTCGATCGCCCATTTTGCTAATCTTCCCGATTGGCTGGGACTATGCAAAATGGTGCGGAGAGGGAATGAGGTGGGCACGACGATGGTGTGAGACTGGAAATATGGTCTTAACTTTCTTGCCGACATGACTACGGCCAAGGCCAATTTCTCCATCATCGGATATCGCGTCTCCGCGTCCAATAACGTTTTACTTACGTAAAAGATCGGTTTTTGTTCACCGCGTTCCTCCCGAATAAGGACGCCACTCACGGTGGTTGCTGATACCGCGATGTAGAGGAATAATGGTTCTCCTTCTACGGGCTTCGCGAGTACTGGCGGGGTAGCTAGGTAATGTTTCAGCTGTTGGAAAGCTTTCTCGCATTCTTAGAAAGGTAGACATTTGTCCGTTGATAGCGAGATAAAACGGTTAAGTGTTGCGACCCTGCCAGTCAGTCTTTGTACTTCGCGTTTCGTCATGGGAGAGACCATCTCTATCAGTACCGTGATTTGTTTCGGGTTAGCCTCAATCCCACGGTAGGTGACGAGGTACCCTAGAAATTCTTCGGACGCGACGGCAAACCGACACTTTGCCGGGTTCAACTTCATGTTATGAAGATTGAGCCTTTCGAAACATTCTTGTAGGTGTATGACGTGGTCTTGCTCTTCGAGGGATTTCACGTGCACATCGTTGATGTACACTTCCATTGTTTTTCCGAGTTGCTCGGAGAACATTCGATTGACAAGTCGTTGGTAAGTCGCACCGGCGTTCTTTAGACCGAAATACATCACTTTATAGCAATAGGTTCCCCGGTCGGCTATGAATGCGGTTTTCTCCCGATCGTCAGGATTCATCATGATCTGATTGTATCCTGAGAAGGCGTCCATGATTTATAAGAGTTTGTTTCCCGCAGTTGCCTCGACTAAGCGATCGATATGCGGCAGCGGATAACTATCCTTTGGACATGGTTTATTGAGATCGGTAAAATCGACGCAAACTCGCCACTTTCCGTTCTTTTTCTTTACGACAACAGGATTGGCGAGCCAGTCGGGATATCGAACTTCCGTGATCGATCCTACTTTGAGGAGTCTATCAACATCGCTGTTGACCGCTTCGGCACTTTCTGGCCCAAGTTTTCGTCTTTTTTGTTTAACGGGTTTGGATGTTGGGTCATCGTTAAGTTCGTGGCACGTGATGTTTATATCAATCCCCGGCATATCTTCCGCATTCCAAGCGAACGTGTTCGAGTTTTGTTTCAGACATGTCAGGAGTTCGACTTTTAAGGTCTCGCTCAGGTTCGCACCGATTTCGTCGCAGCGTTCTGGAAAATTCTCGTCGATGCATACTGAGATGACGGGTTCGCAGGTTGGCTCGCGTTTACCTTCCAAAGCCTCGGCCGCTCGCAACTGCCAGAAGAGTTCCATTTTATCTTGCTCTGGGGCGTTGTCGAGGTACGTCAACTTCTTTTTCTTTTTGGAAGAGATATCGACCGGCGGATCTTTTCGTTTTAAATCCGCGGCGTAGAAAACCTGCGAGATTCTCCGATTTCCTCATATAGTCTCGATCCCGCACGGAGTCGGAAACTTGAGACACATATGGTACGTCGACGGAATTGCCTGCATCGGATATAACCACGGTATCCCTACGATTGCGTTGTAAGACATAGGTCGGTCGACGACTTCGACGTTTTCACTATGCTCCCGGCGCGAACTGCCAAGTTGATCAGTCCGAGGGTCATGGTGATTTCTCCCGAGAGTCCTACTAGCGGGCTTATGTTTTCCACGATTTCAGACAGATCGATTTCCATTCTCTCGAGAGTATTTTTGAAGATGATATCAGCCGAGCTTCCGGTATCGACTAATATCCTCGCGACATCCATATTCTGGATCGCCAGCTCAATAACGAGAAGATCGTTGAGAGGTTTGATGTGGGAGTCGATTTCACCCTACTGTCAAATAAATCGTAAATAAGGAAACTTCGGGAAAACCCTAAGTTTCCAGAGGAACCGGCTATCTGCGAGAACCGCACAACAAAGATTAAGATGACGAAAACACTTAGAATTAAAACGAAAATAAGCGAGATTGAAAGAAAGAAGAATCTTATTCCGAATCTGCGTTGAACTGGTACAAAGAGACGCAGCTCGCTAACAGAAAAACGGAAAGATTCCTAAATGCTAGTTTTGGTGGTGAGAGCTCTGAATTTCGTGTGTGTGCTTCTGCCCTAGACCTCCTCTTTATATACTCCTTGCCTTGGCTATCCGATCTTTCCATTTCGCCCAGATTTGACTAAATCGGGAATTTTCCATTCTTCTCGATCCTTCCTTTTCTTCTGCGGAAATCTTCTATTTCTCTTCAAACCTTCCTTTTATCTTCAAACTTGACTTTTATTTTCCTTCCGCGAGTAAACCGTCAAAAACGTTGTCAAATCTGCGGGTTAGATTCCGTTAAAATCGCGAGATGGGTTTTTATCGCGTTATAGGTCCTTTCGGGCCGTTTTGCGATAAATCCGTTTTCCAACTTTTACGGGATCGTTTTCCGATCTGACGTCGTTTTTAATATTTTACTCGAGTTAATCGCAAGGTTTTACGATTTACTCGACTTATTATTAAAAACACGTTTTTTACGACTTACTCGACGTTTTTTATTAAAAAGCATGTTTTTATGATTTTAACGAGAAATCTCGAATAAATCGTATAGTTTAGGCAATGTTCGGTGTTTCGATTAACCGTTGCCGTTTTATACGATTTCCTCGAGTTCTTTCCGAGAAAACGAAGTTTTACGGTTTTTATCGTAAAACTCGAACGGTAAGTCGGATCGAGATGGAACGGGAGATATTTCGGCCGTGGTTTAGAATGCGACTTTGTCGAAAGACGTAAGTTTCGAATCGGGAATGCGGGAAATCGAGACGCGGAGTGTCCGGGAAGTCTCTAGTTCGCCCATCAGCGAACTAAGCCGGGTCCGGCTTAGTTCGCCGATGGGCGAACTAGTTGCGACTAGTTCGCGTTTTACGGCTTTTTCGGTTTTTTGCGGTTTTGTAAAACGATTCTCGAGTTTTATAAAACGATCTTCGGATTTCATAAAACGATCTTCGAGTTTTATGAAACGATCTTCGAGTTTTATAAAACGATTTCTCGAGTTTTTATAAAACGATCTTCGAGTTTATAAAACGATCTTTGAGTTTTATAAAACGATTCTCGAGTTTTATAAAACGATTTCTCGGGTTTTATAAAACTATTTCTCGAGTTTTATAAAATGATTTCTCGAGTTTTATAAAATGATTCTCGAGTTTTATAAAACGATTCTAGAGTTTTATAAAATGATTCTCGGGTTTTATAAAACGATTTCTCGAGTTCTATGAAACGATTTTTCGAGTTTTATAAAACGATTTCTCGAGTTTTATAAAACGATTCTCGAGTTTTATAAAACGATTCTCGAGTTTTATAAAACGATTTCTCGAGTTTTATAAAACGATTTCTCGAGTTTTATAAAACGATTTTTCGAGTTTTATAAAATGATTCTCGAGTTTTATAAAACGATTCTCGAGTTTTATAAAACGATTCTCGAGTTTTATAAAACGATTTCTCGAGTTCTATGAAACGATTTTTCGAGTTTTATAAAACGATTTCTCGAGTTTTATAAAACGATTCTCGAGTTTTATAAAACGATTCTCGAGTTTTATAAAACGATTTCTCGAGTTTTATAAAACGATTTCTCGAGTTTTATAAAACGATTTCTCGAGTTTTATAAAACGATTTCTCGAGTTTTATAAAACGATTTTTCGAGTTTTATAAAACGATTTGAACAGTTTTATAAAACTGTTCTTTTTGTATTCTTGCGGAGAGTTTTGGCTATTAATTCCGTCGTACCGATTTTGACCCCAACAGTTAGCCCCCCAGCTCGTAAGAATCGTGAGCCTTTAGCGTAAGGTTCTTGCGAGTGGTTAACCAGTTTTAGTTAAGTTAGGCGGAATTAATGGTCGGAAAGGTCCGTTGAAAGTGATCTTTCCACTCTCCAGGGAGCGGAAAGCGTTTAAGATTANTTATAAAACGATTCTCGAGTTTTATAAAACGATTCTCGAGTTTTATAAAACGATTCTCGAGTTTTATAAAACGATTCTCGAGTTTTATAAAACGATTCTCGAGTTTTATAAAACGATTCTCGAGTTTTATAAAACGATTCTCGAGTTTTATAAAACGATTCTTCGAGTTTTATAAAACGATTCTCGAGTTTTATAAAACAATTCTCGAGTTTTATAAAACGATTCTTCGAGTTTTATTAAACGATTCTCGAGTTTTATAAAACGATTCTCGAGTTTTATAAAACGATTCTCGAGTTTTATAAAACGATTCTCGAGTTTTATAAAACGATTTCTCGAGTTCTATGAAACGATTTTTCGAGTTTTATAAAACGATTTCTCGAGTTTTATAAAACGATTCTCGAGTTTTATAAAACGATTCTCGAGTTTTATAAAACGATTTCTCGAGTTTTATAAAACGATTTCTCGAGTTTTATAAAACGATTTTTCGAATTTTATAAAACGATTTTGAACAGTTTTATAAAACTGTTCTTTTTGTATTCTTGCGAAGAGTTTTGGCTATTAATTTCGTCGTACCGATTTTGACCCCAACAGTTAGCCCCCCAGCTCGTAAGAATCGTGAGCCTTTAGCGTAAGGTTCTTGCGAGTGGTTAACCAGTTTTAGTTAAGTTAGGCGGAATTAATGGTCGGAAAGGTCCGTTGAAAGTGATCTTTCCACTCTCCAGGGAGCGGAAAGCGTTTAAGATCAGGGCTGCGCCTTGTGAAGGCTGCCTACGTACCCTTTTGAGGGGATCAAGCCTTTCGTAGTTCGTTTCGGAGTTAAGGTTTGTATGACCTTTTTCCCGGCAAGACCTTTACGGTCTAGTTATATGTTTATTGAGCATAATGATGTCGATGGCATCTTGACCTTTGCCGGCCTTGAGACTAGTCTCGTAGGCCGTTTGGTCTGGCCGAGCGTGGCCGTTATAGTTTTCGGACTGGCCGTGTGCGGCTCTGAGTCCCTGCCGCTTTTGCGGCTTTATTAAAAATCAGTTTGCGGTTTTAAGTGCGTGCTTTTATTCGTATGAATGTAGCGGGAAGAATATGCTCCCGAGTTTTATAAAACGCGATAAAACGATTCATCGAGTTTTATAAAAAGATTCGTTTTATAAAACGATTCTTCGAGTTTTATAAAACGATTCTCGAGTTTTATAAAACTCGATGAATCGTTTTATCGCGTTTTATAAAACTCGGGAGCATATTCTTCCCGCTACATTCATACGAATAAAAGCACGCTCTTAAAACTGCAAGTTTTATAAAACGATTCTCGAGTTTTATAAAACGATTCTCGAGTTTTATAAAACGATTCTCGAGTTTTATAAAACGATTCTCGAGTTTTATAAAACGATTCTTCGAGTTTTATAAAACGATTCTCGAGTTTTATAAAACGATTCTCGAGTTTTATAAAACGATTCTTCGAGTTTTATAAAATGGTTCTCGAGTTTTATAAAACGATTCTCGAGTTTTATAAAACGATTCTTCGAGTTTTATAAAACGATTCTCGAGTTTTATAAAACGATTCTCGAGTTTTATAAAACGATTCTCGAGCTTTATAAAACGATTCTCGAGTTTTATAAAACGATTCTCGAGTTTTATAAAATGATTCTTCGAGTTTTATAAAACGATTCTCGAGTTTTATAAAACGATTCTCGAGTTTTATAAAACGATTCTTCGAGTTTTATAAAACGATTCTCGAGTTTTATAAAACGATTCTCGAGTTTTATAAAACGATTCTTCGAGTTTTATAAAACGATCCTCGAGTTTTATAAAACGATTCTCGAGTTTTATAAAACGATTCTCGAGCTTTATAAATCGATTCTCGAGTTTTATAAAACGATTCTTCGAGTTTTATAAAACGATTCTCGAGTTTTATAAGACGATTCTCGAGCTTTATAAAACGATTCTGAGTTTTATAAAATCACTTTTGCGGAAAGTAATGATCTCCCTTTTACAGAAGCTATCGCAGACGTTGATTTCGAGAGTACGGTTTTCGACACCAACAGTCGCGAGCGATTTGCAACCGGTTATTCGTATGCGGAAGCTGTTCAACGGGCGCAAGGTGATTATCGCGAATGTCGCGGGGTCGTTCATGGGTTATCCCTGACTCAGAATGAAGGGTATTCGTTTGCTAAGGAATCCCAAGTGCGATGGGAAGATTTGAATCGGGAAAAAGATACGCAGTCCGAATTTTTCGACCTTAAGGCGCGCATGTGGGATCAATGGAATCCTGTCGTGGTGTCGCCGGATTCAGTTGAAGTCGGTCCTGGGATTTCGGAAGTAGATGGCGAAGTCGATCAACCTGCGTTTGATGACTTTGATGTGTGATGTTCGTAGTTTCTTCAATTTTGTCGTTGTTTTTTCCGGGACTAGCCGTTGGTGGCTTTGAATCCCTACCGCTGGGCGGTGTGTATTCGGATGCTTTTAATAAGAAAATATTTTCTAAGTATGAAACTCGTTTTTTTTATGGTAGATGTAGAGGAAAGAATACGAGTTGTCATCTCGTACCTAACTCTTTGGTGTAAATCGTCCGATTCGTTAACTCGGGAGATTTCGATTTTCGCGAGTGTTTAGATGTGGGCTAAGAGACATGCCTTTAGGATCTCGATTCATGCCTTGAGACGTTAGCGACCAGTGTGCTTGGTTTAGGGCAAGACCTAGGTTTACTTTCGGATTGGGGCTGTGCGATGACTAATCGGCTTTCGTTTTGCCCGTTGCGATTTTAACCTGATTCCATACCGATTTAGAATCCGCGATAGGTTCTCGGCTTATACGATTCGTCTGGTTGGAATCGAGCATCTCACCGGGAACAATTTCCCGGAAGTGATGACCGAAAATTTGGATTTCTTTTATAGCGCGCTATTTTATCCTCGTCGGATGTATGCGGACCGATAGGTCAGTGCGTTTGTTTAGGACGGCTAGCGTGCTCGACGGGGCCAATCGCCGAGCGTTAGTGCTTTTATAGTCGCGGACGGACTCTTGAGGAAATATTTTTATTCGAGAATTTAGGCGACGTCTCGCCCGTTCTTTCCGAAAATATTTTGATATGCGAATTTTTGTAAAAATGATTGAGTAATTGTTACTGCGGAAGCGATTTTCCGGATTTTCGTTTTTCGATGGTAGCGGAGATATTCTAACTTTGTCTTTATTAAAAATTTCGATTACAAAGTTAAAAGAAATTTTGTAAAAAATTTTGGGAGTATACGAATACTCGTATACTCGCCCACTCCCCCCCCCCCTCCCCCGTTTTGGAAAGGGGGATAGCTGAACTCGTCTTTAGGCGAGCTGCCTACGTATTCCTTTCGGAAATCAAGCCATCTCGTAGTTCTGATTGTTTGCGCGAGTGTGCTTACTCGGCTGTCGTAGATTTCTCGATCGCTTCAGTCGCGGGATCGATATCTTTGTCCGGGATTGTCTCCTCCGGTTGGGTGGAAGCGATGGGTGCGGAAACTTCTGGTTTCTCGGCCGTTGCTTGCTTCGGGTCGTTGTCTGCGGGCGGTGGCGTGACCTTTGCCCGTTTTGG
>CAKOAT010247710.1:3385-33922 GCA_932364175.1 Eruca vesicaria subsp. sativa | reverse complement strand
GTCCAACCTCGATTTTACGTTGTCTTTCGTCTTCCCTGGGACGTTCAATATAGTGTTCATGATGTTCTCAAAAAAGTTCTTCTCTATATGCATCACATCGAGGTTGTGGCGCAAAAGAAGATCTTTCCAATATGGCAATTCCCAAAATATACTCTTTTTGTGCCAATTGTGCTGAACACCATAAAAATCAGGCATATTAATGGGAACATGCCAATTCCCACCACGAGGAGCTGTTTCTAGAGCACAGTAGTAATCGATTTGCGCTTCGATTTGTTCTCCAGTTAAATATGGAGGAGGAGTGTCTCTGACAACCCTTTTGTGCCTGAAAAATTTCTTGTTTCTTCGGTATGGGTGGTGGATGGGAAGAAATCGACGGTGACAATCGAATCAACTAGTCTTCCTACCATGCTTCAACTGAAACGCATCTGTTATTCCATTACAATATGGACAAGCTAATCTTCCATGTGTAGTCTACCCAGACAACATACCATATGCAGGAAAGTCACTTATGGTCCAAAAAAGCATCGCTCGCATCGTAAAGTTTGTTTCGTTGAACAAGCATATGTCATCACCTCTGTTGACCACAAATCTTTGAACTCTTTTATCAGTGGTTGTAGAAAAACGTCGAGAGATCTTTTAGGATGTTTTGGACCAAGTATTAATATGCTCATGAATAGAAACTCTCGTCGCATGCACATCTCTGGTGGCAGGTTATACGGTGTAAGAAAGACCGGCCACAATGAATATTGTCTCCCAGACATTCCAAATGGACTAAAACCATCAGTGCATAATCCAAGATACACATTCCGGCAATTGCTAGCGAAATGTGGATGTACATTGTTAAAATGTTTCCAGGCTCTTGCATCTGATGGATGAGTCATCTCTCCATCCGTTTGAGTATGCTCGGCGTGCCATCTCATCCCTCCAGCAGTCTCCTCAGATTGGTACAATCTTTTCAATCTGTCTGTGATTGGTAGGTACCACATCCTTTGGTACGGTACCCTATTGCGCCCTCGACCTTGCGGTTTGAATCGTGGCTTCTTACAAAATCGACATTCTTCTAACTTCTCATCATCTCCCCAGTAAATCATGCNTCATCATTCTAGCAGCCAACGACAATTTAGACAGACCTTCTCTACAACCACTGTAAATTGGCTCATTTGCAGCTTCTAACATTTCGTAAAACTTTTTTGCATCTAAGTTAGGTTCTTCAACTTCATCATCATCATGAGTTACAAATGCATCACCTACCATATCATGAACCCTATCACAATCTACCATTTGTTCCTCTTGATGATGATCATAGCTATAACTACTGCTACCTTCATTACGCAAATGATCAACCGGTTCAACCTGATTACTACTGCTACCTTCATTCCTACAACTAGCATCTTCTCCATGTTGATACCAAATATAATAATATGGCATGAAACCCTTATTTATTAAATGCTTCCAAACATTTTCACGAGGGTCTAATTTGCTATTGCAGCATTTCCGACAAGGACAGAACATCTTACCACTTTCCTGCGTGAGTGGTGTAGAATCTGCTTGATGCATAAACGTCTCCAACCCTTCCAGAAATTCGTTCGTCACCCTCCCGTTATTATCTCTGTGTGAATACATCCACTGCCGCAACTCGAAAATATTTCCCGGACCGGACATTTTTTTGTGTTTGATCAAACTTAAAGCTGATTTTTTTTTGGTGTGTTTCAAATGAATCACATAAGGTGGTATTTATAGAAATTTTCGAATCTGAGCATTTACTAGGAAATTGCTAGGAAAAGTAGGTACAAAACACGTTTTTTATTTAAATTCGATATTTCTTATCCAGTTCCTCCTAATTTCATAGTAATAAACCGTTTCCTCCTAATTTCGTAGTAAACTTTTACTATGCCTTTACGAGGAAAGTCTTCACTACGGCTTTACGAGGAAAAATACTTTTTCCTCGTAAGCTCCTCGTAAAATTACTAAGGTAAAACGTTTTCTCGTAATTTTTCGAGGATCTTACGAGGAAATTTGCTTTCCTCGTAAACTCGAAGTAAGTCCTTAGTAATTTTACGAGGAAGATTTTTCCTAGTAAAGGCTTAGTTTTCTTGTAGTGTTGGGAGGACGTTTTATCATCTTGAAAACATTATTATTTTAAGTAGATGATGATGAATAATAGAAATTTGTAATGAATATAGTTTATAGGGGTTCAAGGCTTGAAAATTACATCACAAAGTCATGAATTTAGTTTATAGGGTTTTAAAGACTCAAATTGCATCACATAGTCAGCGTTTGGTTATTGTGTTGATCGCTTCTATGACTTATTTATTTTTATCGCTTAAATGATTAGGAAATTCTAGGCTAGTAGATCGGCACATCCTAAAAACGAGATCCAAACTATTTTAAATTTAATCTTCTTTGGGAAGGAGATCCCTACCAATGGGACTGGAGCCTATGATTCTTTTTAGACACCTATAAGATAATTTAAGCGCTTAAGTTCACTATACCAACTTCCCATTGTTTTTATAAGATTTATTTATTGAGTCTTAACAAAAATGACGGTGTTCCAGCTTAATAGCCTTAAGAACCCTCATGATTATAAATCTACTATATATAATCAGTGTAGTTCATTGTCACGATTTATTGTTATGCACCACTCAAGACAATAAGGTTGTAGGGAATACTAAGGAAACATGTGCATTCAATGAAGAAATATTCACAAAAAATTGATTGTATACTTTCAGTAAATCCTACTCATGAAACAAGTACAAAATTTGAGGCTAGATCCATCATTTTATTTTCATCGTATATCAATGTGGTTGATGTCAACCTTTTTCTATCGTAAGCATTGTGATAGGATCAATGTGTTGGTCAAACATGAACATAAAGTTATAGTGTGTCGTGGTAAATGTGGAGGAGTCTCCAACAAATTTTTACTTCTTACCCATTATTGAAGATGATACACACGTGTTCTAAGATGGAAAGAAGAAATCTGTAGAAGGCATTTTGGAAGTTTTTAAGAAGTTTGAAACAATGTCGGGTCTGAACATTAGCCTTGAGAAGTCTACTCTTTTTCTAGCTGGGGTTAAGGAAGATGACAAAATAGCTATTCTGGATCAATTTCCCTTCGATAAAGGTTCTCTCCCGGTTAGATATCTTGGTCTTCCCCTTAAGCGGATGAATGTTCATGATTATAGTCCTTTACTCTCAAGAATTCGAAATCGTATCTCCTCTTGGACTGCAAGGCATCTTTCTTTTGCTGGCCGACTCCAACTTATTGGTTCTGTTCTCTATAGCATAACAAATTTTTGGATGCCAGCATATAGGCTTCTGAATCAGTGTATCCAGGAAATTAACAGCATCTGCGCTGCTTTTCTGTGGTCTGGTCCTGCTCTTTCAACTCAGAAAGCTAAAGTGGCTTGGGAGGTGTTTGTAAGCCAAAAGATGAGGGTGGGTTAGGCCTAAAAAATCTATTGGATGTAAACAGAGTTTCCTGCTTGAAATTAATTTGGCGTATTTTATCTGCAAGGTCTTCTCTTTGGGTTTAGTGGATATGGAAGTACCTCATCATGAAAGGTTCCTTTTGGAACGCAAAAGAGAAGAGTAACCTTGTCTCGTGGATGTGGAAAAATCTTTTGAATCTGAGACCTGTTGGCTATGCAATTAACTAAGAAAGAGATTAATAGTGGATCCACCACCTCTTTCTAGTATGAGAATTGGTCGTCCTTGGTAAACTAATTGAGCTTACTGGAGAAAGAGGTTGTATGGGCCTGGGAATTCCTATGAATTCTACGGTGGAGAGTGCTGTTCAAATGTATCGAGTTAGACGACATCGAGTCCATCATCTCATATTGGTAGATAGGGAGATTATGGTTCTCAAAAATAAGGGTCTCAATCAAATGAATGATGTTTGTCTTTGGAAAAGGGATAATGGGGATTTCAGAGCGGGTTTCATTACTTCTCACACTTGGAACCTTATTAGAAAACCATCTCCAAAGGTGACTTGGTTTAAAGGAGTATTATTTATGGGAGCAACTCCGAGATTTTCTTTTCTTGCCTGGCTTGCTATTCGTGACAGGTTAGCAACAGGGGATAGAATCATCAGATGGAACCCTCAAGCCATATCCACTTGTTGGCTGTGTAATTCTGAGGTAGAGACAAGGGATCATCTTTTTTTTGAATGCACTTACTCTAAGGAAGTCTGGATGGGGACTGTTAAGAATTTGGCAGGGCATAGTAGTACCTATAAATGGTTAAGAGTGATTCAGATTGTTGAAAAGGGTTTGCAAGGGAGAAGCTCAACATTTCTGTTGCGCTATTGTTTCCAAGCAGTGGCTTATGCTCTTTGGCAGGAAAGGAATGTGAGAAGAAAAAGAGAAGCTTCTCAGCCAGCTAGGTGCTTAATGGCTCGCTTAGACAAGTTGATCAGAAATAGAATTACCTCTCTGCAAAGGAAACCGGGTAGGAAGTTTGAGAAAACCATGGCTCTTTGGTTTGAGAGTAGATAAGTTGAGTGGTTTGGCGTGGAGGTTTCTTGCGGTTGGTTTGGAGGATTTGTTTTATGGTCTCTGCAGCTTTGGTTGTCTGTTTTGTTTGTCCTCTCTGCACTCCTCTGATCATAGGATGATTACTCTTTTTCCTTATCAAAGGTTTGTCCCAATTGGGTTTACTTTGGTAAGGTTTTAGTGAGGATTATCTTATGATCCTTCCAAATTTGACTTGTCTCACATGGTTAAATTTGAGGAGGGGTGTTGAGATGGATATTTGAGCTTTTAGTTTTGGTTTAATTTGAGAATATTTAGTAGGTTTGAGCTTATGTTTTGCTCTTTTACTTTGAAAGCACTCTTGTGTAACAATGTTTTTTTTGTTTGAATAAATTTAAAATTCTTTTTTTTTTTAAAAAAAAAAGAAGATGATACACACATAAGAGATAATCATACATGGTTTATATGGCCACTTGTTGAAGTTTGTTCAAAGTATCCTTGATACTCAATTTTAAGAAGATACATGTTTTATTTGATCAAGTCATACACATGTTTCCTAATAATCAAGTCAGTCTTGGTCTATTTGATATATATTATAATAAAGCAAAACCAACTACAACACTTTATGTTAGTTATATGATATATAATCCAATCTTTTCTGCTTGCCGTCTACATTCGCCACGAAGGAATCATGAGTGTTATGATTGATTTCGTCTAAAAGGATGGATTTGTGGCCACTCATTCTTTTCATGCAACTAGTGAAGAGATGCACAAGATATTTCTAACTGATATACGATTTGGAAATCCCGACCGCTACGATCATAACACACTCATGAAATGAAAAGAAGAAAACAATGAAGTCAAGCTTGTCCCAATTGATCACAAACTTTGTTTAACGCAAAGATAAAGATTTAGTTCCCTTAATATTGTTGTTGACGATTTTTAGTTTTCATTGTTATTGCATTACAACCTAGAAGTCTTTTGGCGGTTAGTAGCATATGAAGTTAATAAGTAGAAGAGTTGTGAGGTTAACACTTTTTCTCCACATATGTTCTCAATTATGTAAAAGACTTTGACCCTGTATAAGACTTTCAATTTTTTGGTGTTGGGAGGCTGAACAAGAACTTTCAGCTCTATTTACCATATTTATAACTCTTATAAGAAGGCAGTTTCGCTAGGACTAAAACTCCCCATATCCGGAGGATTGCAACACGACATTGCAAACATGATGAGTTAAACATCCAAAATATGGTTGATAATATCTTTCGTGATGACAACTTTGTGAAACACTTGTGTTATGTCATAGATAATTGCCTCCTTGATTATTGTGTATGAACAAAAACTGGTGGCGTTCAAACTAAAATATAACAAGACGAAGAAGAAATAGGAAAACAAAAGCTTTTGGGACTATGTTAATACTTTAACTTGTGGTTATATTCTATGTCTAAGTATTGTTTTTGCAAAAATCTAGCTATTGCTATGTTTTAGAGAAGACTTGGTTTTGAATATTGTAGGTTATAATGATCTTAAGGATATGGTGATGGGTAATTGTTTTTCTTCTTCTTTTTTTTTGGTTAACTATAGTTTTGGCTGTGTTTTAATAAAATTTCTATGTGATAAACTCTCTAAAATCATGAGTCTAAACAATAAATAATATATAAAAATATTATTATAATATAAAATCTTATGAATATTAAAGTAGTATGAATTTATTATTTTTAAATCATGATATTTAAATTCATATATCACATATCATATACTAATATACTGTTATAATTTGCAAACGTCTACCGAGTAACTAATAATCTAGTTGTTCGATTAATCATTCTAGTCGTCAGGCATTCAAGTCGTTAATCATTGAGTTATCCCTTAGCATTGACCTATTTTTTAACACTAAATTTTACACTCCCTTTGTATAAGATGGATACATTTATAAAAAAAAAAAATTGTTTCAAAAAAATATATTTTTTTAAAAAATTTCAATGCACATTTTTCAATCAATAATGAAAAATCGTAAATTTTAAAACATTAGTTACATTTTCTGAAGTCTTATTGATTTAGAATTATAGAAACATAAAATTACAAAAATATGTATAAATAATTAAGTCTTAATATATTTTTCTTAATAAGTGTAAATTTTTTAAAATATGTATTATTTTAAAACAGAGGGAATACATAATTTCCAAAATAGTACTCAGTTCTTTTTGAATTAGTTGTCATTTTAGAGAAAAAAATCGTTTAAAAATAAGTGTCGTTTTAGAATTTCGAGGCAAAGTTTATTAGATTTATATGATATTCTATTTTTGTATTGGTTGACAAATGGTTAAGTGTATATGTAATTGTATTTTTATCTTGAAAATATGTAAAATTAAAAGTTTTTTTAATCTGTGGAAAAATCTAGAATAACAATTAAAATGAAATAGAGAAAGTAATTGATATTTAATTTTATCTTAGCAAAAAATATATCTGATTTTTGTATACAGTGTAAAACCTCTATAAATTTCAGCCCACTAGACTTTTATTGAAACAGCCCGTTAGAGAGTATATATAATTTTACCAAAATAAAGAAAAAAAGGGAAAGGAAAATATCTAAAGCGAGAAGACCGTTTATCTCTCTCGGAGTGCCATGAATTTGAGCGTGAACAGATGCATCGCCGGTGGAGGAGGTATCATCGGTGCATTTTCGAGTTGCAGAATCAATCGTGGTACTGGTGAGTTTCTTCTTTTTATTTATTTATATTATTTAGCTTTAAAGAAAAACTGTGGAGAAACTCACAAAGCTAGAGTAATCTGGATTAGATTATTATCAATCGTACGCATAATTATTGTTACTGTTCTATTTTGAACTCCACTGGTAAATATAATCGCTCTGGGGAATCGAAACTGGGTTGCTTAATTCAATCGTGTTGTCCTTACAACCACCACATGTTAGTTATCATCTTCACGTTACCCTTAGCACTGGTTTGAAATTGACAACTGCTGCAGTGAAAACTAGTAGTCTTGTAGAGATAGTTTTGTTAACTCAGGAGCTTAAAGCCATTGTTGAGTTTGTTTTCTCTGTGGACTACAGAAAAAAGGTTGGTCAGTGTGGCCAAGCATCGTGAGGTTCAGAGAGGGAGACGTTTAGGTTCTGATGCTGTTTCTGTAGAGAAGAAAGAGAGCACAAGTGTTAAACTTGCCATGTTTGGTAGTGGTTTAGTAGGAGGTAAAACAACCCTCTTCTCAATTTCACCTATTTAGTCTTGACTCTTGAGTCAGAAATAAGAATCTATGTGTGTTTAAAAGCGTAGTTTATGAGTAAATGTATGGAAAAATTAGCAAAACATGTCTCGTAATTATGTTTTAGAACGACTGATTTTTTTGTAACATGATCATGAATTTTTTTTTCTTGGTTTTCCCAGTGGCAAACTTGGTAACTCTTAGCTCAGCAAAGGCGGCAGACTTGAAAATGGTTGTCTTGGTAAGGTTTTAATCATAGACTATCTATCATCTTCTTTTTAGATTCTTTCCGTACTTTTGTAATCTCTTCACTGGTGTCTGTTGCTGTAGACTAGTCCAGTTATTTTGTTCACATCTTAAGCCGAATTAGTTTATTGAGAAGACTTTTTTTTGTTCCTTTTGTTCTTGGTGTGCCTCGAAATACTTCTACTTTTTCGGTCATTATCTTTGCAGTTTGCTTGTCAAATCAGAAATTAATTATCCTGTTAAGACAGGATCAAGCCACTTCCGTTTACATCTTGGCTGAAGGAACGCTGGGAGATTCGCTTGGAAACTTCTTGTATTCAGCTAACCAACAAGCTAACGAAGCTGTTCAGGACCAGCTCTCAGCTCTCAGTGTAACAAGGTTTATTTCTCTGGTTCTTTCTCAATGCACACATGTATTAGAGTTTGACAATCGAGTTCTCTGACTCTCCTGCTACGTACCCTCTTGTAGTTTGGCAGTAATATTCGGGGCAGGACTTGTGACAAGTCTTTCTCCATGTACACTCAGTGTTCTGCCTTTGACACTTGGTTATATTGGTATGATAACTTATCTCAAGTTTTTGAATTTTTAGTTTGAGGTTCTAATTATTTTGTCACTGGTCCTTAAAATGGCTGTAACATTATAGGTGCATTCGGGTCTGGCAAAAGCAGAACTCAGGTTCGTGTCACTTCAGATCAGATTTCAACAATAGCTGTCGCGTTATGAGTTAGTAGGATCGATGTAATTGTAGTAGAATTAAAACATAAAAGAAGCTAAAGACGAGCTCTTTTAATCAGAGTCACATTGTCTGTAACATTTTAGCTCTCCATGGACTTAGGTTATTGGAGATGCACTTGCTTTCTCACTGGGATTAGCAACTACCTTAGCACTTCTTGGGATAGTAGCATCTTTTGCCGGAAAAGCCTATGGACAAATAGGACAAGGATTACCAGTAGCTGCATCAGGTCTGGCTATTGTAATGGGTCTCAATCTCCTTGAGGTACTTTGGTTATCATTTGCACTTTTCATTTAGCATCAGTAGCATTGCCCATGTCCAACAACAAACTCTTTTATTCTTCTCCTCTTACAGGTAATCCAACTTCAGCTTCCATCTTTCTTTGACAACTTTGATCCTCGTGCTGCAGCAGCAAACTTCCCATCTAGTAATCCTCCTAAGACAACATCTATTTTGGGGTTTGGGACTTTAAACCGTCCAGTAATCTTTTTTTTTTGTTGTTGTTTGTAACACTTTTGGTGACAATATGTTTTGTTAGGTGTACAAGCGTATCTAGCGGGTCTCACATTCGCACTTGCTGCATCACCTTGTAGTACTCCAGTACTAGCCACCCTTCTTGGCTATGTGGCTACTTCCAGGGTAATTCTGTTTTGCCTGCTTCCGTTTTAATAAGAGCTAGTATAGTTTCCTACTTGGTTATAAATGTTATGGTTGTGACATACAGGATCCAGTAATAGGCGGAAGCTTACTGTTGACGTATACAACAGGTTACGTTGCTCCACTCATCCTGGCTGCTTCTTTCGCCGGAGCTTTGCAGGTGTCACGTGTTTCTCTTACTTTTAACAACTATTCAAAATGCAAATTTTGTAGTTTAGGTTTTAAATTTTGTGAAGCATCTGCTTATTTGCCTTCTCATGAATTTCTGCAGAGTTTACTCTCGTTTCGCAAAGTGTCTGCATGGATCAATCCCATAAGGTATGTCTGCGTGTGAGGGCATTCTAAAGCCATAAGTGATTTCATATTTTGTTAATTTGTGTGTTCGATTTTCAATGTTTTTTTTCTTGTGCAGTGGTGCTCTTCTACTTGGAGGAGGTTTGTATACTTTCTTGGATAGGCTTTTCCCTGCTGCTACTATGGTCATGTAAATATTTGTTACTAAGAAGAAGAATCACTACTCATGTCTACCAAAAAAAGTATATAGTAAACAAACAATGTTTATAATGTAAAATCTGTTAAAAAAAAAAAAGTATTTGATCACACTACTTTAGTCTCTGTTTACATATTACCATTCATCTTAAACCACACGATTAGTGTGATTATAGACGGCCTAGAAAGTAGAAATATAACAATCATACACATACAAAAGTCATTTACAGATTAAGTAGTTCTACAAAAGAGTCAACATTTGCGATTGTGCCGGTGCCGTCTCTTTCTCCAGTCTTCATCAACAGCTAAGAAAAAAAAACAAGAATATTTACAAACAAGTCGCTCCATTTTCCATTTTGTTAATTTTGGCCAAAGACTCTAATCTTTGCAATCTCATCTCTTCATTGAACTTCTTGATAAACGCTTCCACACGCCGGTTCAGCTCTTCCTGACCCGGTGACGCCTCGCGCTTCAGCTCCGTAGGGGCATTTATGTCATCCAAGTTCTCAGACTTGGTCATCTTCTTCTGTTTGGCGCTCTTTTCCGACGAGCTCCGCACGTGCGACCTCTCTTGCCACGTGTCGGATTTAGTCAAGTGCTTAGTTAACGGCGTCGAGTGTCCTTCCGTTATCTTCTTCCACGTCGTCTCCAGCGTGTCCTGCCTCCTCGGTGGCTTTTTATCACCACCACCTGCAAATTTTTTTTGAAACGTTAAATTACGATTATACCCCTCAACGAAAACTCGAATCTACCTTGTGCACTCGTTTTGAGCGACTTTTGTTGACTGTATCTCGGTGGTTTCCTCGACAGCTTCACCCTCGAAGTCTCCAGCGAATCACTCGTTAATTTTGGCTTCTCCGTCGCTGGCTTATGATCATCTACATCATCAACTTTTACCTTATCACCTTCAACGACTTGAGAGAGATCCTTCACCGTCGGATCATTGTCCACAAGTTCGGTATAATCATGAGCCACATTTAAGTAACGGATGACGATATCAGAAGGTAAAGGTACTACTTCGGAGAAGTCGTTGTTGGAAGACGGTTTGTGAGTGAGCTTAGATGTAGCGACGATAGAGACGATGATGCAATTGATGACTAAGTAAAGATAGGGTGGTTTAAGGAGGAAGACTGTGTTATCGTGGATCATAGGATAGCAAGACGCCATGAAATGTGAGACTGAAGGAACGGTGAAACACACAGCCACCGCGACAGTAAAGATGCCTGCGATGATGACGGCGGCTGCCGTTTTGAAGGAAGAGGTGGGGAAAAGACGAGCCATGGTGGTGAATGGTGTCATGTAAAGTGCGGTGGTTCTCATCTTCAAAAAGAAACTGAGGTGTGTATTTATATATGATCTTTACATAAATAAATTTAAAATGTGGTCCTTATTGTGTGGGCTTTTCACAGAATCAGAAGTGGGCGATCTACATATTTTATGGTGATGGAGGCTTATCTGAGTTACACGTGGCGGTTTGGACTTTCAGGCTTCTGCTTGAAGTTAAACTTACCTAACATTACAACAAGATTTTGCAATAAAATGTGAATAAGTCATATGCCATTAAGATATAGAACTGAGAAACGAGAGAATCTATCTACTTAAGTAGATACCGGGTCTACTGATATTTAATAAATACGCTACCTTTTACGCTCTGCATTTAAAACTCATTTGATAATATAATTTTTTTTTATATTTTTCATCTTGAATTCAAGTAGCATTAACCATAGAGGTTGGAACGGATCGGATATCTGGGTTTTTCAAAGTATTTATGATTTGATTCGAATGTTACGGATATCTAATTTTCGTATTTATTTTGCTTCGAACAAATACGGATATCCGAAAAAACAGATATTCGGAAAATAAATAGATATTTGTGGATATTTACGAATATTTACGGATATTTCATCCATTTTGATTAATGAAAATAATCTTAAAATTTTGATACAAATTTTCTTTGCAAATTTTTTTTTGCATGATATATAAAATAAAAATTAAAAAACAAGTGAATTTACATATTTTGTCATTTTTTAAGTTTAAGTTACAATTATAATAACACAAAATTTAAGGAAAAAAATATAATTGTCATGAATGTTTTCTCTCTTTTTATGTAATACTTTTATATAAGTAATAATGTGAATTGTTCAAAATCATGTGCTAGAATAATAATTATATAATTTTATAAATTTAAAATATAATAGATATACATATATTTATATATTTCTGGACTGGATAGGATATCCGCTTCCCAAAATTTTTATATTTGTGATTTGCTTCGATTTTAACGGATATTAATTTTTAGTATTTTCTTTGATTCGAAAATTTACGAACATTCAGAATTTTTGGATCGAATCGAAACGAATAACGAATCAAATCAAATTTAACGGATAAAATGTCCAGCCTTAATTAACCATTGTCAACGTCTTAAAAAATTCCAAATTTCTATGAATTTTGTGGGGTTTATCTATGGTTATAAAAAAAGTGATCATGATTCTTTACTCATTTGATATGAACTATTATTTTAAACAGAACATTTTTTTTTAAATACAATTATATAATTCAAATTGGTTTAAAGCCTTTAAAACTGATTAAAATTGCTTTAAATTGACCTAAATTTGTTTAACAAAATAATAATTTAGTGAAAATCCCTACTTTTAAAAATATCTAATTTTTAGAATTCAGTATAATGATTTTATAGTTAGACACAAAAATTAAAACGTCTAATATAAATGTAAAATATGTTAGTATTCGTGCTAACGCCTAAATCTTACCTAAATTCCAAATAATTTATCTAGTCGTTAGTTCTTTTTAGAATAGTCTAGTTATTGTTTTGAAATTTCTTCAGTGTTGAATTTTTTTTATAAATTGAATTCAAATTGGAAAAAGAAAAGAGCTTAAGACCCATAACTTGTAAAAACAAAATACAAGTAACTAAGCTAATTGCAAGTCTTTAATTTCAAGATGGATGCATTTACTGTTGAGAGGTTATTTTAAGGTTTTGTAGAGGCATTCTAATTGACACTGTAAATCAATAGTTGAAAGTCAGAGTGAGAATGAGAACTGTGATATTTGTGAATGATACTTTAGATAAAAGAGTTAAAGACATGCAGATCTCAAATAAAATAATTGAGAATGGATGTATACGTTAGGCCCATCCTTAATTCTAAGTTCTAACGTTCAATTTTGTTTGCATTGCATATATTAATAGTAGATTTGATTTGACCATTCAAATCCGTGAAAGCTGTATATCTCGTTACGCGTCAACAAGCACAACAAAAATCGACCGACCGTTTTTGTATTTATGTGCTTGACACTGATTGATCTTGGTTATTTTTAATTACATAAATGAACTCAACATTTACGTCCAAAGCTCGATCCAGGACCGACATAATTTTGCATTTAATAACCAGATGTATAAACCTAAAGTTGAACTTGGTCTCATGTGTTGGATTATCATAGTATGTTTGGATTAATAGGTCGATATGGAGACATGAATGTGGTGAAGATATATAAACAAATGTAACGTACAAATTACAAGTGAAAGATCGAGTGATGACTTGAACAAATGATCACAATTTTGCACGACTACATCGAACATTTTAAACTATCGTAAATATGGAATACTTGCTAAATGGGAGTAGCACAACTATTGCGTAAAAACCTCTTTGAACTGTTTAAAAAGCGGTTTGAAATGTTAATTATTATATAAGAAATTATAAGAATCAAGTATTAGTGTATCAAATCTTATATACAATTGAAGTGGTTCACGACATCTTAAAAGAGAAAAAAGGTAAACGAAGGTTGGCGAGAGGGAGGAGATAAACAAACAAATTGTGGTGAAGGAATTTAGTCCTGAAGGAGAGGAGACTGAGCTTTAAGTCATTTGACCGAAATGCCCGAACAATGCCAAACTCAAACCTTTTGAACGCAAAAACAGCCGTCCATAACATGTTCAACATCAACACGTCCCCTTTACTTGATACTTACCAATAAAGGTAGATAGCTTTTTGTTTGAAATCAGTTTTAAACCTTTTTTTTTTTGCTTAAACAAGTCTCAAACTTCACTCAATATACAATTTGGTATAACCATTTTTTTGTCAATACAATTTGGTATAACTAAGTAAAAACTTTAAGTGTTTCTTGGATTTTTTTTCTGTTTACATGTTAGAATTTGGCCCAAATCATTTGGGTGTTAGCATTCACAGCTTAACACTGTAGTATCTTTGATATAGGGGGTGATTATCTTTAGATTTAATTTCTACTTACAATTACCAATCATGATTTAACTAGTTTTAAAGCTAATAGAAGTCCTATTATCTAAATCAAAAAATATTGTTGTACGCTACTTTCTTATTTAGTTTCTAAAGCTACACTAAACATAGTTAAATCAAAAAAAATTCTAATTTTCTATAGATACAGCCTAACCAATCCAAAATAATATGTTAAGAAAAGAACAAGACGTTGTCCAAAAAAAAAAGAAGACAATATAATTGATTTGTTTTTATTGTATACATTGAAAACAACCATATTATACAATATGGATAAAATCTTCTCTTTCTTCTCAAGAATCAAATCCGAGACTACAACAAAGTTTCAATGAAAGAAAATTGTTTAACAGAAAACTGTTCAGATATGAATTGTATATATCTTTTTAATTCTTCAAATTTTAAGACAGGCGAATTCCGAAAAAGTCCCTCTCTTGATCAATGTTTTGTGAACATTCCATCCATCAAGGAAGAGAAATCAAAATCTTTGCCTGTTTGAGAAGATGGTGTAGTGCTCGTGGCCGAGGATGATGACTGAGGTTTACCCGTTGTGTTTGGGGTCATTCCATTAGCCGCAGGATTAACTTGATAGAAACTGCATTAGTTACACAAAAACAACCATCAGATCTTATTTCCGACAATATACTTCCACAGATGTCACATATTGATAACCGTGGGAGCTCATAAAACAAGGAAGCACCACAAGTCCGGCTATATCAGAGAACATTAAATCTTTTGAGTTCAAAGGTGAACGCAGATTTAATGAGAGGGGTACAGTTCACTTATCGTTATAGATGATAAAACCAGAAAGCAGTGTTATGCACATACCTAGATACTGGATATTGAGGAGTGCTCGCTTGCGGTTGTGCAGGTCCCATGTTCATGTTTGCGTTCATGTTCATGTTCTAAAGTTATGGCGATATATAGCAAAAGGAGTAAGACTCGAAGAAAATTTTGCGAGAACTTGGTCAACGAGTAATTTAGATCTAAGATAAAACAAAAGCCAAAAGAGAGATGCTTACTTGCATAAGTTTCTGGAGATCAGCTTGGCCACCTCCTGGGTTAGTCATTCCAGGGACCTGGTAGCCAGTGTTTGACCAATTTGCGGATGCTAAGTTAAGAGCATTAGCAACAACTTGCTGATTCACACCGTTTGGATTTCCACCAGCAGCTTTTGCTGCTGCCATGTATAGGGCTTGTTGCTGAGCAAGCATCGCAACCTGTTGCTGATGCATGGCAAAAGGCGACACTATATTCGTCTGTTACAAATGAAAGACCCAAGAGTTATATAACTTGATACTGGTCTGGAAATTTTCAAGGGATAACAAGACACAACGCATAGGTTTGTGTTGGATGTATGAGTCACGCTATACAGAAAGGAAATTTGGAAAAGTGAGAATCTGTAGAAAGGTAAACTCAACAAAGCAGTAGATATGAAAAGAGTATACAACTAACTTCAGAATTTTACCAAAAAAAAATTAACTTCAGAATTTACCTTCTCAAATAGGCTCATGATATCGCCTTTCACATCTTTCTGTGGTGCTTGTTGGGCTACTAAAGTAGGTGTGTCTTTGAACAAATCCTCGATGCCAGTAGCTGGAGGAGAACTGCTCTCATCAGGCTTTGCTGTAACACTTTTCTCTGCCGTTTGACCATTTCCAGCAGCTGCAATTTTAGGATTATTATTAATAGACTACTCTAGAGCATTTTCTGGAGAAGAAAGAGTAACATAAAGTTTACAGTGATTAATATGCCACAATGACCATGATTAGAGTCATGCACATGCTAGAATAGATACATACACTGAAAGCCAGCCCAATTATCATCAGCAGAAGCTGCCTCTGAGGTATTTGCAGCCGGCTCATCCATTGATAGCATGTTAAAGAGATCCGTAGCAAAATCCACCTTTGGAGGTTCTGATGCCGGTGCAACATTTACTGCTGGTTTCGTCTCCACAGGAGCGGCTACAGATTCTACTTTCTGCTGTGGCTTTATAACCTATCATTTTTTAGCATCATGTATCAGAAAAACCAGGCTACAGATACTTTTATCAAAATTGAAAATTCACGCTTTGAAAGATTATGATGCCCAAGAGACAAAGTTGTCTACTAGATATAAGAATACAAATATGACATCTAAATAATAATACGCATTACTTCTGATATCCTAATATCATAATCATATGCATTACTTCTGATATCCTAATGGCATGAGGATTCTTGATAGTTATGGCCATGGGTAACAAAAAGCACTAATTAGGAGAACATATAGTCCAGGTAGTATGTGTGGTACCTGACCAGGTCCCTGAGGAGGCACGGGAAGACTTATCCTCGTTGCAGAAACACTACTTCTTGTTCTAGGTGCTTGGACAGCTTTCTTTTCCTCAAACAAATTTACAGGACTACTACTGTGCCCACGCTCATATCCAGGCACAGTCCTCTCCACAGATCTCCGCCGTTCCTGCTCGACTCTTGGGGGTGATCTAGCCTGTTCACCTTTAGAAACCCATCTCTTCTCCTCATACCTAGTAAAGTCATGTCACAAGAACTAGTTCAATGTCAATCCGCATAGCACGTATGAAATTGAAAAGGTAGAGACTTACTTTGCACGTATGAAGTTCTCAATGCCAACTCTATCATAGTTTGGGGGTAGCTCAGCTTCCCAGTAACTATTTGCTCTCTCGTTTCCCATCGCTGCATGTAAATAAAAGGTTATATACTTTAACGCGATGAAACTAATCCTGTCTAAACGTGGACCACTTATAGAGAATAAATTTTGAAAGACACTTACACTGAATAAATGCAACCTGCTCCGGGAGCCATGTATCTAGAGTGGCAGATCGAACCTACACTCATCAGCCATCGCTAGAAAAAATAAGTCTCTTATGCTACTAAGGTTGAAATCGACTTGACAAGGACTCAGCTCATAAGAGAAAAGTAAATTCGAGCCAGAGGGAAGGAGTCCAATACTAACAAGAACACTAAACTAAGATGTGAGCTTTTGTATCGAAAATGCAGTATCTAGAAAACAGATGTGGATAGGAAAGCGAGAGAGGACCTTGGATATGTGTACACCGAGACTCCTGTGAATCCCAGAGCATTGCATGCAGATAAAGATACCTAAATTAACACTAGCCCATCTTGGACCTCTGCAAAGCAAATGAAACACTAGAATGAGTCGTCATTTATGTAACGTGAATCCCAAAATGCAGATAATTCACAACTGCGAGAAAAAAACCATACTTTGTTTTGCAGTCAGCACATTCTCTGTTCTCTGGATGTTTAAGAAGCCCCTCAAGAATCTGCAAAACAAGCAGCACCGAAACCAAGGGAATATTCAAGCGATAGACTATTAAAATTCATAAAGAGGCTACACCAAGAAACTATAGATTATGTCTAATAAGAAAAATCTAAAACAAACACACAGAGCTGTCATGTTCAACAAAAAAAAAAAGCTCTTATCAAGTAGAGGCTGACATATATTCTGGGAATCAAATAGAGTTAAGAAGACCAAACATGTATAAAAGAGTATTCCGGTTATAAAACTCTAACAAGTCATACAAGATTGAAGCTATATTAACATACTTTTAAAAAAACCATTTGTTCGATTCTTCAAAAATCAAGTAACAGAACACAAGTTTCTACAAAAACACAAAAAAGAAAACTTGAACGAGATTGCATCTCTTGTATGTGGTGATCAGGACAAAGAAATGTCTCTGTAAGGACAATTCACAAGGCCTACCTTTAATAGGATTTTTTTTTTTAAAAAAAAAAAGACGATCGTGATCAGTTATTGTCCTCTAAAGACAAATCGAAATGGATCGGAACCTCACCTAACTACAAGAAAATCGAATAAAAGCTGCTAAAAAACACAGATCCAATCGAATTAAGATCGTCGATTACAATATATGATTACAAATCCAAAAAAACAAAAAAAACAATCTGAGATTTCGAGAGAGACCTTTCTGTGGCGAGCATTAAGCTCCTTGGAGACGTTGGCTTTCTCGTTCATGTTGGATAATGGAGAGAGAGAGAGAGAGAGAGAGAGACTAGGAGGAGAAAATCTCCAAAGACAGATGAGCTGAAAATAAAACCAAAATATCTGCGGGAGACCACAAGGTCAAATCGGTCTTTCCACCTTCTGCGCTCTATCAACCTCTCACCTCTTCTCTCCAAACAAGGAAGAACAAAGATGATTGGTTGGGGTCAATGCTTTTCTTCCGTTCAGATTATAGGTCTGGTTTACCATTCGGTTTTCTCCGGTCTTGTTACATTTTCCTTTTCGTTTTTCATTCTTTTGTTTTTTTTTTTTTGTTTTATCGTATGTTTTATTAATAAATTTAATAAAAAATACGGTAAAATCATTTCTTCTCGGATAAAATAACTTCGTTTTTATCTAAATACACATTACACACGGGTAGCTTAAAAGAAATACACTTTAAATAATTAGATTTATCTGTTACTTTAATATGTTACTAGATTTTGAACCCGCACATCCGTGCGGGTCTTTTTTCATTTTATAAAAATATAACAAAACCTTTAAAATATATATGATTTACATTCTATTGTTATATATTGTATAATTCTATAATCTTATAATTTTAGTTATTTTTATATAATATATTGTTGTAATTTTTAAAATAAAAAAAAGTATTCATATATAATTTTTTATATAATGTATTTGTTGTGAGTTAGAAAATATATGTTAAATTTTTTTGTATAAAAAATATTATATGATTTAAAAATATTAATATATTTTAAAAGTGAGCGATATTTATTTATTTATTTGAATATAAGAATTTTTTTAATATAATATAGAATATAACTAAATTATAAAATATAACAATTTTTATTTTTAATTAACATCAATATAGATATTTATATATATTAATCATGAAATTAAATAATGCATATTTTCTAAAAAAAATATTTAAACTTCTTAGAGATCTTATTAGATATTTTCTTAACAAATTTATTACTAATATCTTAAAATATTCCTCTAATTATATATATTTGATTGACTATTATAAATAATTAAATATGTCATATTAATAAGATGGTCCAATATGATTTTTTTGTAGTAGATATAAATGGTACTTCTCTTTTGATAGAGAAGATTTATGTACATAAAAAAGTTAAATTTAACAATTTAGTGTATTTTTTATATTTAATTCAATCATTTTTAATTAATGCTGTTTTTGAAAGTTTTCTCTTGGAATAAAAATATATTTGAGTAGTATTTCTCAACTATTACTCGTAAGTGATCATCCTATTCACGAAATGTTTCGGAATATAACTTATTACTAATACTTAGTACCATTGCAAAAAATGGGTGAGTAGATTTGACTTATCAAGCATATCTCGGTTTATTTGACCTTCTCCGGTTAAGTGGTTGACTCTTGTTCATATAAGACATAGATTAGAAAGTGGGCAATAATCACATGGCCATCTCATCTTTTATGTCTGTTTCCACTTTGGAGTTGTATTGATTCCAGTTTCTTTGTTTATTTTGTGATACTTATGGGACATATTATATTATGTATGGTTTCATCTGATGTAGTGTTCCTACGATAACTACCTAAAATTTAACATGACTTTCGTTGTCATGCGAACCAATCCAAGCCTTCAACCAACACAGGCTCGAGTCATTATGACAGTTTTCTAACTAATGCATTGTTGGGCCTGGCCCCTCAAAAATGATTTTCATATTGCTCTAGCTACTACTCTAGTTTGGTAACAAAAATGTAATTAATAAATCTCTATGATATTATTTGAAAAGTGAATTTCGAGTTAAATAACAAAATATCTTTAATAATTAAAATATTACATTTAAATACTATTATTTTTATTTAGTTTCTTTTTTATTATTTTCCAAATAACATATAATAAAAAAACACTTATAAATTTTAAATAACAATTTAAAAACATAAACTATATGTATATGTAATATGAATTCATTAAAAAAGAAAGTTCATAAAATATTAATATTCCATTTAAAACATATTTTTAAATAACATAAAATCTACGTTCGAAGTAATAAAAATACTTTCTTTATATCAGTATTTCTTAGATGAAAAGAAATATATATTTGTATATAATGTGATTTCATTAAAAAATCACAAAGATAATATTGATATTAGAAAAATAAATATTATTTCCCTTAAAACATTATTACAAACAATATAAAATGTCAATTTTCAAAGTAATAGAATTTTGTTTTATATATTTATCTATTTTATTAGATGATTACATAAAATAATTAAGTAACATAAACTGATATATGTTTAATTGACTAAAAATAGTTTATAATTAGTATAATTAGTATAATTAGACGACTATAATATCTCACAACCAGAAAATAAAATATTAATAAATTATTTTTACTTATATAATATGATTTCTCCAAAACAAATCACAAATTTTCTTACTGCTTATTTTAAGTGATATTAAAACCTAAAAATATTATTTTACAATAAACATATTTTGATCAAATAATTAGAAAAATATTTTTAAATAGCATAACACTATTTTTGCATTATTAAAAAAAATATTCATTTTTAATTTGATTTTTTATTTTATGGTTTTTATGTTTGTATAACTTAATATACCAATAATAAAAATATCTAAACAAATCTGAACTCTCATTTTTAAGATTATCTTAAATAACTTTCAGTTTACCATTCAAAAATCTAAGGCATATAATCATTTAGAATGTATAAAATGTTTTAGTTATTGTAAATATTGACTAGATTTCGACCCGCACAACCGTGCGGGTATTTTAATACGAAAATACTTGAAATTATATGATATTTCCTCCATTTCAAATTAGATGATGTTTTAGAAGATTTATTTTGTTTCAAAATATAAGATGTTTTGAAATTTTAAGGTTTTAAGGTTATTTTTAACTTTATTAGAAAGTGTTCAACCAATTTTACTGTTTTTTTATAATTAGTTGAATGATGTTAAAATTATTTATTTAAAAATACTTTTGTAAAAAAATGTAAATTTCTTAATCTTTGTACAATGATCCAAAACATTATATATTAAGAAACAAAGAGAGTAAAATTTATCAATAAATAAATATAATTTGACTCTGTATACTATCCAATGTTATAATAATATTTATATGGCTTATGATATTATTAATATAAAATTTATAAATTTGTATTTTTGTAACAATTTTACAAAAATTATTATGTAACATTACTAATTTATATTTTGTTTTATTTCTAAATTGGAAATATATGTAAAAGGTAAATTAAGTTGAACCTACATAATACATAAACAAAATTTTGGGATTTTGTTAAAAGTTTTTAAATAAATTTAATATTTTGTTTATAAATAAAAAATGAATTAAAAATTTTAGTTATATTTTATGATAATTAAAATTTGAATCAAATAATTTTTGAAATTATATCTTGAAAAGATTCTAAAAGATTTTCAAAAGATTTTGCTATAATTTTCTTAAAACTTATTATTTGTATTTCAAATAAAAATTAAAGATATGAAAAGATATTATAATGATGTTATGTAAAATTTATAAAACTTCTAAGGATGGTCCAAACTAAAAAATCACACATAAATTGAGTCATGACTTCTCTTTTAATATAATAGATATGTGCTCATGCACTTCCAAAAATATATCAGTTATACTTATGTATATAACTTTCTATTGATCATCGCTCTATTATTGTGTACTATTATTAAAAATCAACATATAATTTAATAAATGTTATGATAGTACATGCACATTTAAATTGTAAATATAACTAATTTTATTTGACTTGATTAGAATAAAAATAATTAAAATACAGTTTGAATTTTAAAGAATATACAATGTAACTCAATATACTCATAACATGAGTTACTCGACTAGACCGACTTATATCCAAAATCAAAGATCTAACTACATTAAGAACATTTATATTATAATAATAATTTACTAGGTAGGATCATGAGATATTTGATCTGATTATTTATTTAATGTGTTGAAAAGGGATTTATATAGGATTGTATAATCTGTAGTTATGTGCGGTTTTGATTCAAAGTGTTTTCTTTTGTTCAGATTTTTTAGTTTTTAGGTTACATATTAGTATACGTATTACATCAGTCTGTAATATTTTTGATCGGTTTATAATGTTCTAATTTTTTTTATACATACGTCAACTATTTATTTTATTTGTTTTAAAGTACACTAATTATTTTTATTACCATATAAAGATATAGAAATGTTATTGATGAACCAAGACAAGTAGAATGTTAAGAAATATAAAATACTTTATATTTAAGCAAGCCAATAATAAAGTAGTGAAATAAAAATAATGTGAGATCATAAGATTTTAAATGCGACCCAACAAAAAATATTGCTTAAGTTTTGAATATCTACACAGTTATATTGATGCGATTTCAAAAATATAGGAAACATTAACTTTTTAAGGTATATCCTCCTTAATTTAACTGTCATAGTAACGTTGGTACCATAATAAGAATAAGATATATCATTTTTGGTGAATTTATAAATAGATTTTATATTACTTGATGGAACAAATCAATAGAGTAATTAAAATCATAATAACTTAAACAAAAAACTCAAATACCAAATACCAAAAAATCCAAAAATTTAATTATAGGATGTTGAAGTGAACTTATAAGATGATAAAGGCTTCAGACCCGATTGGATCTGTTTGTTGCTAAGCCGTCATAAAAAGCTTCTTCTTCTACTCTCTGAGAGGAGCAATGTGCCATAAAATTTTCTCCTATTACTTTTGTATTAGTATAATCGTGTATACTAAAAATAAATTATTAGATTTTAAAACCATAATTAAATTAATACTTCTCTTGCAAAACAAAATAGAATCAGAGATGACAAACAATTCAAATTCATCAGCTTTTTTTTTAGCACAAACGCTAATCTTAACACCCTATATATTTTTATAAAAAAGAATCAGAACTAAAATACATTATAATAAAAAAAGCACAATTTTATAAAGCATAATATGGATAACTCACGTTTGAGTCGATGAGAACCATCTCAATTGTTAGGCCTCCAGTATTAGAATACTGCTTTCACAAACGAATGATCTTCACCCTAATCTTCCACATAGACATAAATGGTTTCAGATCAACCAAAAAAGTAATGGCACACATATTTTTTCAATATTTTATTTATTATCTGTTTGTCTAAATATGGGCTACTTTTTATTTAGGCAAACAAATAATAAAGTAGTGAAATAAGAATAGGAAAAATAACGTGTGATCATAAGATTTTAAATCTGACCCAACAAAAGTGATTGCTTAAGTTTTGAATATCCATACGGCTACACGGATGTGATTCCAAATATATAGGAAACATTAAAATTTTAAGGTACATCTCATTAATTTAATTTTCATAGTAACGTTGGTATCATACTAAGAATAAAGTATATCCTTTTTGGTCAATTTATAAAGATACTTTATATTATTTGATGGAACAAATCAATAGAGTAATTAAAATCATAATAACTGAAATAGAAAAACTCAAATACCAACAAACATGAAATCCAAAAACTTCTATGTATTATAGGATGTCGAAGTGAACTTATAAGATGATAAAAGGCTTCCGGCCCAATTGAATCCGTCTATTGCTAAACCGCCATAAAAGGCTTCTTCTCCTACTCTCGGAGGAGGTGCAAGGTGCCATAGACTTGAATGGCTTCAGGTCAACCAGAAAAGTAATGAAAGCCATTATTATTTTTTTCAATATCATATTTTTTCTACGATTTCAGTTATGAGGAAGAGAAAAATGAACATGAGGAAAGGGTCTTATATAGGTTCAATATACCTACAGAGGTAGCATAAAATCTTTGATAATCTTACATTATTACACAAATATTTTAACCTTGCTAATCACTCTTTATTCAATGTATACCAAACCCTGAGAATATACGCCAAATGAATATTACCTTGATAATCACTCAACACATACGATATCATTTAATATCGGTATGTCTTACATTCATTATCGTTTTAATATAGCTGCACTGGTTTAGAAATGGTACGCAAATTAACAACCACAATGTCATTATGAAAATCGACAATTTATCATATTCAAAATAAAAACACACTTAATTGTAAAAAAAAAAATCCGAGTTAGCTAAAATTGTTTGATCATCTGAAATAGTTCAGCAATACAGAGGAATGGAGACTCATTGCATTATGATCAACTTGATCATAAACAAAGTCACGCAGACACTGTAAACACAACATAGCTTTGTATTATGGCTCGAGCCAACATTGACCTCAAGTAATGGGAACACCGAGCGTTTTTGATGGGAACACTGCAACTCTCTGCAGATTGGCTAAAATCGGTGTGTGTTCTTATCCTATCAAAGCACGTTGGTCACACATTTGAAGTAAGCTTTCAGCATCAAAAGCACAAAACATACTCTTTACATACTCTCTGAACTAAACAAACCAAATGCATGGACGAAAACATAGCAAAGGATAACTATGTTTCTACACAGTTGAAATTCTTCAACTGTCAATGAGAATGACTTTAATCTTCAAAAGCTACTAACGTGTTTGTTAGATTTTTCTTTGATCATTGTCTTCAGAAGCTGCTAACGTGTTTGAGATGTATGTATTTTATCATTGCTCGTTTAGCTTTTTGTATTTTATCTTCGGCGTGTGTTCTTATCCTATTATCAATCCTCTTGACTCAAATCTGAGAGTACGTATCATTGTTCGTTTAGCTCAAATGGATCCTACACAATTGCACCACCCAGAGAATGAAAACACATTCAGTTTAAAAGGTCGTAAAGCTTTGCTGAAAAGTTTAAGTAGGATTTCGTGTTCAGAATCATGTGTGATATGATCCAAAACATACAAAATAATCACCCATTTAACGTGTTCTTCTACCATGTATTTTCCATTCGATTATGGGTTGCGTTCACACGTTATAAAAAAGACATATATGTTTAGGGAAAGTAGTTGTTGGCATTAAATCCGTTGGGAAGACATCGCTGAACTCTTCAAGGCCGGCTTCAATGTTGTTGTGCAATGGCGAGGGAGAGACGGAGGGTTAGGCGCAGTCACCAGTGAAAAAGCTATACCCTCTTTATGAAGTTATGTTTTAAACGTCTCATAAGAGCATTTTAAAGATGATTGTTTGGATGGTAAAACAGGACTAGTCGGAGTCTCTATTATTGGAGGTGAGTCCTTCGATGGAAGCAAGAGAATCTTGTGTATGTCCCAAGTAAATTGGTAAGTATTATCCGCACCAACATGTATGATCTTACGATCATATTCTTAAGGTCTTCCAAGTAATAGATGACTGATATCCATACGAGCTATATCGCAGTAGATTTGATTTTTGTAATATGGCTCGATAGAAAACTGAATGAAGGCACGTTGAGAGACACGTAAGTTGACACTTTCGTTCATACACCCTAGAGTGTATGCGCAGGATGTGCTTCACGAGTAATGCCAAGTTTGTCCACTGCTTCACGAGTAATGCCAAGTTTGTCCACTGCTTCTTTGGAAATCACGTTCTTACTACTACCCGAATTAATGACGAAGGTGCAAACTCGTCCTTTCATGGTACAAGTAGATCAAAAGATATTAGTACAAAGTCATTGTCATCTTGAAGGCGTGGTGTGAGGTAGATTTGACGCACAACTAGGATATACCCTTTATCGTCTGTGGTGGGATGAATGTCATCGGTGTCCTGTTCATCCTCTTCTTGTGAGTCATAAGTATCAATCTCGTTTGCTGTTTCATCCATAATCAACCCGCGCCTTGTAGCGTGAGGACAAGCTGTTTGTCTATGTCCTGGTTTTCCACAAGCGTAACAACGCAATGCGTTAGGACGCGTAGATTGTCGTAGTTGTTCATCTAGGCTTGCCGGTTTAGTTTTAGAGGTTGGCGTCACTAGCTTCTTTTTTTGACGTCGTAGGAGCACTGCTACCCATTTTCTCTTGGTTACGGATGCGGTTGGATGGTGTAGACCAATTAGAAGTTCTTGATTGTTGTTCAAATGATGCTGCACGTCTATGTGCTTCACCAATTGTGGATGGGTCGAATTGAGCCATAGCCATTATTAACTGGGATTCTAGGCCTCCTATAAAACGAGATACTAGTTGAACTTGACTGTCATTAATCTCATTACGAGTCAGTAACAGTGAAATTTCTTCAGCGTACTCTTCGACGGTGTGGTTGCCTTGACGCAAGTTCTGTAGTTTTGTATACATGGTGCATTCGTATTTATGTGGGAAGAAGGTTTGTCACAGATGGTTTTTCAATTTCTCCCACGATTTAATAGGTTCTTTATCCGTATGTGACCATGTGGTTTTCAGTTGCTTCCACCATGTAGCCGCATGGCCATGAAAACGCATAACCACGAGAGAAACACGACGATTAGGTGGGAGTTGCTTGAAGAATTTCCTCGACGGATATTAACCAATCGATGAGGTCATCGCCTTTAAGGCTTTAGTGGAATTCAGGTATATCCACCTTAAAACTCTTCTCCCATCTATTATTAACGATATCCCACTGTCTTAGGTTCTCGAGACAAACTCGCCTATGATCTTCTTCTTCTTCTTTTTATAAGTCATGAGTTCAAGCATCACCCAACTGGTATTAATGTTGAGCTCATTGTTGGTGTTGTTGGGGAAGGAATTGCTGTGGCTGTTGCTGAAGTTGTATTGGTGGCAGAGGATGATGCTGTGCGTCTTAGATCGGTGCATCAACGACCAGCTGGGTTTGAGGGTGATATCACTCAAATTACCCTAAGGAGTGAATTACTCTCATCAAAAGAGGTTCAGTTGTAGTACTTAGGGATCGAATCCACATAGAGCTAAGGAACCTAATAGATCTAATAGTTATATGATTAAGCTAGGCTAATAGGTATTAATGCAGAAAATAAATATTGTAAACTTGAAAGCAGTAAACAAGATGAACAAGATAATTGTTCAGCTTGGCAAGGACTTGTTTGATGGAAGGATGGTTGCTAGATCTAGGGTTTCTATTCAGGTAATCAGGATTATAATGCTATAGATGCCTAACAAGTTGCATGCATGATATTAAAGAGCTTCAACTCTTAGATGAATCTATCAGCTGTCGCTATTGGACTCGTCCATTGATCTAATGCCGATAATATCGATCGATATCGCTGTCGCAACATCGATCGATATATACTTGTCGTCGATCGATTACTCTATAGGAGTATCGATCGATATAGCTTCAGATCGAGTTGAAATAGTGCCCACCAAGATCATAGACCGGCTATCGCTTATCCTTAGAGGATCTTAGCTTATACATGATGATATCAGAATGATGGTTAATGAATTAATGCCATCATGTTCATGGTTCAAGTTCATGACTCTAGAATCAAGCATTAGGATTCATCATGATAATGAATATCACAACTTAGCAATCTATAGTTGGGGCTAATCCCACAACCTAAAACCTTAAATTCAACAGGTGGATCTATTCAGACATGAAGATTGTCACATAAATCATAGTGAATAGATGAAGAACATAAATAATATAAAACCAAAACCAATGGAATTCCAGGAGGACTCTGATAGGAGTTACTCCTTTCTCTCCTCACTAAGAGCAATGAAAAAAAAATGAAAAAGAAAGCATGTGCAGACATCAAAAATGGCTTAGAAATAACAGAAATAGGGTTTCAAGTCGTCAAGGGTATTTTGGTAACTTTGTTGTATCTTCTGGGCTTCAGTCAGTCATGAAATATAGTCAGCCCACGTTCTGGCATTCATATCGATCGATGTGAAGTGTCTCCCATCGATCGACATGCACATATCTTCTCGGCAGCTTTCTCTCGCGAGGCAGACTGATCACTCTTCAGTAAAACGGGCATAACTTCTGATCTAACCGTTGGATTGACCTCAAACCGGTGGCACTGGAAAGATAACTCGAAGCTCTATCTTTTGTAAAAGGATGGGCTCAATCGCACCGTAGGAAGATCTCCATCCATATCTAAACATATGACGCGTCTGCGCAGCTCTACACTCAAAAGGCTCCAAAAGACACCAAAATCACCACTTTACTTCATATCGTACCTGAACCTGTAAATACTATAAATATACTCTATATTGTAGTAAATATACATAAAACACCAATAGACCATGGCTAAAAATGGGTAAAATCCATGGTCGATCAACTCCCCCAGACTTACCCTTTTGCTTGTCCTCAAGCAAAACAGAGAGGCAGTCTCTCTGAAAGAGGTTTGAAAACAGCAGGGACTCAAAAGATTTTAAAAACTCAGTCACCATCTCTCTAGTAGTGCACACCAAATCATAAACATCCTAACCTTAGAAGCACATTATACAATATATCCTAGTATAGTAACCAAATTCACCTAGTCAACAACTCAACAGATCATGTCCGACAACCCCCTCTACTAACCGCATTTCTTATATAAAATAAAAGTGCAGGCTTTACCTTGGGAGTATCGATCAAGGAATACATGGATTCAACTCAAGCAAGTTTCTGAGTAAATATGCAGTCTTATTCTGGTTTCTTTTCTCCCTATATCTCCCTTCTCTGAATCCCAAATTTTTCTTTTTCTTTTGTATCAATCCCAATGAACAACAAATGTTCATCTTATTGATCTTTCTACTTTTTGTAGCTTTTTCTGACAAAGTGTAGGTAAATAGTGGGGTCATGGGTAATGTACCTCTCCCTAGCTTCCACAATGTGTGATCATTCCTTTGAATTAGAATAGTGAGGCCATGGGTAATGTACCTCTCCCTCTGCCTCTCAGGAAAACATCTCAATCTTTTATATATTATTTTTTATGGGATGCCAAAGGAAGGAGAGAAGGAAACCAAAAATTTACAGACTTATACCTTCCAGAATTACAGGAGGATTCCGATCCCTTGTATACCAAGCCGAAGACAAGCAAATCAAGTCAATATTAGGTTGGAGGTCAGCTTTGGTTCCTTCAAACATTCTCAGCAAGTGCAAACATAGTTGACAGGTTGATCCACTTTAGTATCTCTAGTACTTCTGCAATCAGTAAATCTAAGACTGGTCTAAAGAGTGGTTAAATGACAAGTAATAAATCGAAATAGATCATCATCCCCTTCTTGACTCAATAAAAACTTTTTGAAAGTATTTTAAATAAGACTCATACAATAGATAAAATCATACAATAGTAATCCCCCCGACTTAAATTACATTGTCCTTAGTGTAACACAGTCGGTGGTAAGGTGAAAATCATAAAGCAGAAGTACGAAATTTAACAAGTATGACGATATACCTGGCCGGATTAAGTGTCGATCGATGAAAAAGAGTTACCATCGGTCGCTGCAAGTGTTATACTGTCGATCGATATCGACTGTTTCTCGTCGGTCGATTATCATGGTAATCATCTACTCGAGTCAGCTTTTTTAAATATCTAACTAAACAAACAATATTAGTAGAATCTCCCCCATACTTAAATAACACTGCGACCAATTTTATACAGCCTAAGATTGGTGGGAAAATAAACCATAAGGAAAATATTTAACAAAGAAAGACTGTATACCTGCTTTTATGTGAGTATAGATCAACACAGTTAAGTGGTGATCAATACTTGTGATGCTCTGTCGATCGATGCTAGCTAGTCATCGCTGATTCTTATGTAAACTCATCTTCCTTGAATCTTTTTCCTAATACCTGGCATAAATAAAACACTAACACTCTAAAAGTTAGTTATAGATAACCAATAAAACAATTTTTTTTTCTGATGAAAAGTGCTCTGCTACAGTACCGTCGTTACTGTTCATCAGTTTTTACCTGAAATCATTAGAAAACAAAATATCAGTAATAAATGAAAATAAAACGATATTTAAAATTACCTAACAGTGGGTTGCCTCCCACTAAGCGCTTATTTTTAGTCATTAGCTTGACTTATGGAGATCTGATTCAGTCCAGATGAGAATGAGAATTTGCTCCATTTCAAGTCTCAATATCTACTATTTGAAGCTTTATCATTCTTGTGTGAAAGCCTCCTCCATACACTCTTCTCCTCTGTCTATCATCTCAGCAATAAGGAGTGCTTTAAGCTTTGCATATGGATGTGAGAAGCATCTGCGGCGCACTCTTGATTTTCTGATACTATCTGAAAAGTAAGGAGTCAATGGTAACTGAGAACCTCCGTTGGTTCGTTTCCGCTTCTTCCAATTTATCCCCTTCTTTCCCACATACTTGTGTAATCTCACTTTGGATTTCCTGACATCATCTAAGAAGTGAAAAATCAATGATAACTGAGAACCTCCATGTTGGGGTCAAAATCGGTACGACGGAATTAATAGCCAAAACTTTCCGCAAGGATACAAAATGAACAGTTTTATAAAACTCGAGAAATCGTTTTATAAAGCTCGAGAATCGTTTTATAAAGCTCGAGAATCGCTTTATAAAACTCGAGAATCGTTTTATAAAACTCGAGAAATCGTTTTATAAAACTCGAGAATCGCTT
>CAKOAT010247599.1:0-34711 GCA_932364175.1 Eruca vesicaria subsp. sativa | reverse complement strand
TGCACCTCTTTTTCATTTTATTTTCAAACCATATGGCGTTCAGTATTCAAAAACCCATAAAGTTTGAATCGTGAGGAACTACGTCGTCCATAGCACCATTTCAGAAAGCCTCCAATACAATCTCTTGCAGTGATAAGGCATGAAAATTTCAAACCCAAATTCAGCTGTTTCGGGCCTCAAAACAGCTGTTGAACAATTCAGGCCGTAAAAGAGTTGTAAACTGGGGTTTCCGCGTGTTTTTATCGGCTTCTACATCGATTTCCATACAAATTTATGCAGGTAAAATGAAAACAAATCATGTTTGTTCTCAGAAAATTAAATCGAATTTTTCGACGAGAGATATATATGGAATCACGAGTCATGTAATAATGGTGCAAACATACCAGCGCTAATGACCCGGATCCCATCAGAAATTCGTAATGAAACGTGTTTGGGTGAGAGTAATACTAGGATGGGTGAGCTCCCGGGATGTCCTCGGGTTGCACCTCTCTATTGGGGTCAAAATCGGTACGACGGAATCAACGGACGAAACTCCCCGCAGAAATATAAAAGGAATCATTTTGTAAAACCCGAAGAATCATTTTATAAAACTCGAGGATCGTTTTATAAAACTCGAGGACCGTTTAATAAAACTCGAGAATCGTTTTATTAAATCCGAGGATCGTATTATAAAACTCGAGAATCGTTTTATAAAATTCGAGGATCGTTTTATAAAACTCGAGAATCGTTTTATAAAACTCGAGGATCATTTTATAAAACTCGAGAAGCCGTTTTACAAAACTCAATGATCGTTTTATAAAACTCGAAGATCGTTTTATAAAACACGAGGATCGTTTTATAAAAAACTCGAGAAGCCGTTTTATAAAACTCGAGAAGCTGTTTTATAAAACTCGAAGATCGTTTTGTAAAACTCGAGAAGCCGTTTTATAAAACTCGAAGATCGTTTTATAAAACTCGAGGATCATTTTATAAAACTCGAGAAGCCGTTTTATAAAACTCGAAGATCGTTTTATAAAACTCGAGGATCGTTTTATAAAACTCGAGAAGCCGTTTTATAAAACTAGAGAAGCTGTTTTATAAAACTCGAAGATCGTTTTATAAAACTCGAGAAGCCGTTTTATAAAACTCGAAGATCGTTTTATAAAACTCGAAGATCTTTTTTATAAAACTCGAAAAGCCGTTTTATAAAACTCGAGAAGCCGTTTTATAAAACTCGAAGATCGTTTTATAAAACTCGAGAAGCCGTTTTATAAAACTCGAAGATCGTTTTACAAAACTCGAGAAGCCGTTTTATAAAACTCGAAGATCGTTTTATAAAACTCGAGGATCATTTTATAAAACTCGTGAAGCCGTTTTATAAAACTCGAAGATCGTTTTATAAAACTGGAGGATCGTTTTATAAAACTCGAGAAGCCGTTTTATAAAACTCGAGAAGCTGTTTTATAAAACTCGAAGATCGTTTTATAAAACTCGAAGATCTTTTTATAAAACTCGAGAAGCCGTTTTATAAAACTCGAAGATCGTTTTATAAAACTCGAGAAGCTGTTTTATAAAACTCGAAGATCGTTTTATAAAACTCGAAGATCGTTTTACAAAACCGCGAAAAACCAAAACAGCCGTAAAACGCGAACTAGTTGCAACTAGTTCGCCTACCGGCGAACTAAGCCAGCTTGGCTTAGTTCGCCGGTGGGCGAACTAGTCCATCTCGACTAGTTCGCCCATCGGCGAACTAAGCCAAGCTGGCTTAGTTCGCCGGTGGGCAAACTAGTCCCGTCCCGACTAGATCGCAGTTGGGCGAACTAAGAGGTGCTGACTTTGCCCCACTGGTTCGTTTCGCCTAGTTCGCCATATGGCGACCTAGCCAAGCTGAACTAGCTCGCCGTACGTCGAGCCGACCATCCCGAGCCTCGATCTCCCACATCCTTGATTCAAGGCATACGTCCTTCGACACGATCGTATTCCGAACCACGGTCGAAATATCTCCCGTTTCATCTCGATCCGTCCTATCGTTCGAGTTTTACGATAAAAACCGTAAAACTTCGTTTTCCCGAAAAGAACTCGAAGAAATCGTATAAAACAGTAACGGTTAATCAAAACACCGAACATCGCCTAAACAATACGATTTATCCGAGATTCTTCGTTAAGATTATAAAAAACCCGTTTTTAATAAAAAAACGAATCGTAAAAAACGGCATCGGATCAGGAAACGGTCTCGTTAAAGTCGTAAAACGGTTTTTATCGTAAAACGGCCGGAAAGGTCCTAAAACACGATAAAAACCCATCTCGCGACATTAACGAAATCAAACCCGAAGATACGGTAACGCTTTGACGGTCTACTCACAGACGGAAGATAAAAGGCAAGTTTGAAGATAAATAGAAGATTTCCGCTGAAGAAAAGGAAGGATCGACAGATATGGAGAGTTCCCGGAATATTCGGTTTCGAGCAAAATTGAAAGACTAAAACCGCCTAAGGAGGAGTATATAAGGAGGAGGCATAGGGAAGAAGCTGAGGGACGAGTTTTCAGAGCTTTCACCACCAAACTTAGCATTTAGGCAATTTTCTGTTTTCGTTATCGAGCTGCGTCTCAACTAGGGTTTTAGTCTTAGATTGCTAGAACTAGGAATTTCACCGACGGCTCACGCAGCTAAGGCAACTCTCGTTGTAACCGTTCTTACGCGAATTCGAAATAAGAATCCTTCTTGCTTTCAATCTTGTTTTTATTTTTATATCTTTCAATTTATTCATATTAATCGCGTTCTTGGTTACTTGTCGTTGGCTTTCGCAAAGATCCGGTTCCTCTGGAAAATTAGGGTTTTCTTAACTTTCCTTATTTTACGGAAATAGACAGGTGTGAATTTTGGTTCCCACAGTTTGGCGCTAGAAGGAGGGGGGGGGGGTCGGATTACTCTTACTCATAGCCACAAAACGCTTGACCAAAACGATGTCTGGATGTATGAAAGACAAAGTCGCAACTCGCAAAAAGACGCTGGTAAAACAACTCCAGCAGCGACTGCTCCTACAGCCAACGCTCGCGCAAATGCTGTAGTACTCAACAAAATCGAAAACCTAATCGCGACTCTTCGCCACGGATAGAGCAACAAAACAAGCTCACGATTTCTATCTCAGATCACTAAGGGCAACGATAAAATCTATCAAACCCCATAGTGTTTTTCTTATTTCCGAGTTAGACAAATCTCACGCGTTAAGTTAAGACGTTTTCCGAGAACTTTTCGGAAAAATAAAACTTGCTCTCCCAGAAACCGCGGAACAAACCGTAACTTACTCGCGAAATAAATCCTAGGATACTCGCGGAAAACCCTAGGCTGTTCGCGGAAAAATCCTTAGGTGACTCGCGGAAAAACCGTAGGTTATTCGCGGCAAAACCCTAGGTTGTTCGTGGAAAAATCCTAGGTTACTCGCGGAGAAAGCCTTAGGTGACTCGCGGAAAAACCGTAGGTTATTCGCGGCAAAACCCTAGGTTGTTCGCGGAAAAACCCTAGGTTATTCACGGAGAAAGCTCTAGGTTACTCGCGGAAAAACCCTAGGTTATTCGCGACAAAACCCTAGGTTGCTCGCGGAAGAACCTTAGGCTACTCGCAGAATCGGGCAATACTATCCAGCCGAAAAGACGGTGAGTTGGCCAAGCAACCTAGCTTGCCATCTCGGAGAGCTGACCGGCTTTCCACCTCGTCCCAGAGGCACTGACTTTTTCCCGAGGGTCCGCACAATCCAACTCATAGCTATGGTGAGCCGGACCGTACTCTAAACAATAATCGCACTGCTTTTCGTTTCGTCTCAATCAAAGTTTTTGTTGAGGTTTTACCACGAAAACAAGATAGCTTGATGAATCGGGACTGTGCTCGCCGATTGTGGGAACCGAAATTCACACCTGTCGATTTCCGTAAAATAAGGAAAGTTAGGAAAACCCTAATTTTTCAGAGGACCTGGATCTCTGCGAAAGCCAACGACAAGTAACCAAGAATACGATTAATATGAATAAATTGAAAGATATAAATATATAAACGAGATTGAATGCAAGAAGGATTCTTATTCCGAATTCGCGTAAGAACGGTTACAACGAGAGTTGCCTTAGCTGCGTGAGCCGTCGGCGAAATTCCTAGTTCTAGCAATCTAAGACTAAAACCCTAGTTGAGACTTAGCTCGATAACGAAAACGGAAAATTGCCTAAGTGCTAAGTTTGGTGGTGAAAGCTCTGAAAACTCGTCCCTCAGCTTCTGCCCTATGCCTCCTCCTTATATACTCCTCCCTAGGCGGTTTTAGTCTTTCCATTTTGCTCGAAAGCGAATATTTCGGGAACTTTCCATATCTGTCGATCCTTCCTTTTCTTCTGCGGAAACCTTCTATTTATCTTCAAACTTGCCTTTTATCTTCCGTCTGCGAATAGACCGTCAAAGCGTTATCGTATCTTCGGGTGTGATTTCGTTAACGTCGCGAGATGGGTTTTTATCGTCTTTTAGAACCTTTCGGGCTGTTTTACGATAAAAACCGTTTTACGACTTTAATGAGACCGTTTCCTGATCCGATGCCGTTTTTTTACGATTCTCTCGACGTTTTTATTAAAAACGCGTTTTTTTATAATCTTACCGAAGAATCTCGGATAAATCGTATAGTTTAGGAGACGTTCGGTGTTTTGATTAACCGTTACCGTTTTATACGATTTTTTCGAGTTCTTTTCGGGAAAACGGAGTTTGACGGTTTTTATCGTAAAACTCGAACGATAGGATGGATCGAGACGAAACGGGAGACATTTCGACCGTGATTCGGAATACAATCGTGTCGAAGGACGTATGCCTTGATCAAGGATGTGGGAGATCGAGGCTCGGGATGGTCGGCTCGACGTACGGCGAGCTAGTTCAGCTTGGCTAGGTCGCCATATGGCGAACTAGGCGAAAAGAACCAGTGGGGCAAAGTCAGCACCTCTTAGTTCGCCCAATGGCGATCTAGCCGGGACGAGACTAGTTCGCCGATGGGCGAACTAGTCGAGTGCCTCCTAGTACGCCCATCGGCGAACTAAGCCGGGCCGGCTTAGTTCGCCAATGGCCAAACTAGTCGAGTATCTCCTAGTTCGCCCATCGGCGAACTAAGCCGGGCCGGCTTAGTTCGCCGATGGGCGAACTTGTCGTGACTAGTTCGCGTTTTACGGCTGTTTTGGTTTTTTGCGGTTTCGTAAAACGATTCTTCGAGTTTTATAAAACGATTCTTCGAGTTTTATAAAACGATTCTCGAGTTTTATAAAACGATTCTTCGGGTTTTATAAAACGATTCTTCGAGTTTTATAAAACGATTCTCGAGTTTTATAAAACGATTCTTCGAGTTTTATAAAACGATTCTTCGAGTTTTATAAAACGATTCTCGAGTTTTATAAAACGATTCTTCGAGTTTTATAAAACGATCTTCGAGTTTTATAAAACGGCTTCTCTGGTTTTATAAAACGATCTTCGAGTTTTATAAAACGACTTCTCGAGTTTTATAAAAAGATCTTCGAGTTTTATAAAACGATCTTCGAGTTTTACAAAACGGCTTCTCGAGTTTTATAAAACGATCTTCGAATTTTATAAAATGGCTTCTCGAGTTTTATAAAATGATCTTCGAGTTTTATAAAACAGCTTCTCGAGTTTTATAAAACGGCTTCCCAAGTTTTATAAAACGATCCTCGAGTTTTATAAAACGATCTTCGAGTTTTATAAAACGATTCTCGAGTTTTATAAAACGATTCTTCGTGTTTTATAAAACGATTCTTCGAGTTTTATAAAACGATTCTCGAGTTTTATAAAACGATTCTTCGAGTTTTATAAAACGATCTTCGAGTTTTATAAAATGGCTTCTCGAGTTTTCTAAAACGATCATCGAGTTTTATAAAACGACTTCTCGAGTTTTATAAAAAGATCTTCGAGTTTTATAAAACGATCTTCGAGTTTTATAAAACGGCTTCTCGAATTTTATAAAACGATCTTCGAGTTTTATAAAACGGCTTCCCGAGTTTTATAAAAAGATCTTAGAGTTTTATAAAATGATCTTTGATTTTTATAAAATGGCTTCTCGAGTTTTATAAAATGATCTTCGAGTTTTATAAAACAGCTTCTCGAGTTTTATAAAACGGCTTCTCAAGTTTTATAAAACGATCCTCGAGTTTTATAAAACGATCTTCGAGTTTTATAAAACGGCTTCACGAGTTTTATAAAATGATCCTCGAGTTTTATAAAACGATTCTCGAGTTTTATAAATCGATCCTCGAGTTTTATAAAACGATCTTCGAGTTTTATAAAACGGCTTCTCGAGTTTTATAAAACGATCTTCGTGTTTTATAAAACGGCTTCTCGAGTTTTATAAAAGGATCTTCGAGTTTCATAAAACGTCCTCGAGTTTTATAAAACGATTCTTCGGGTTTTACAAAACGATTGCTTTTATATTTTTGCGGGGAGTTTCGGCCGTTGATTCCGTCGTACCTATTTTGACCCCAACACCGACTCACCATTAGGCAAGTTGGACAAGCTCGATGGATCGAAACATTTCCATCTCGAATCTTGATCGAGACGCTTTTCGTTTCGTCTCAATCAGACTTTCCGTTGAGATTCTACGACGAAAACAAGTCAACTCGACGAATCGAGATCACTCGCGCCAAGCGTCTTAGCTCGCCGAACGTAGAGCTAGCTAGCTCGCCATACAGCGAGCTGACCCAAGTGACGCTGACTTCGCCCCAAGGGTTCTTACAATCCAGATTGCCACAAGACATGCTGAAAGGGTTCGCCCGACTTGCCTTACGTCGAGCTGAACCAATCCTCGAGTTCTCTCGAAGTCTTGATCGCGCTGATTCTCGTTTCGTCTGAACCGGAATTTCCATCGGGATTTTACGATAAAACCGCAAAGACTTGTTTCTTCGTATAAGTTCGAATGAATCGTCTAAAACGGCAACGGTTGACTTAACACCAAAGTTTCATAATCTATACGAGAAATATGAACTCTCTAAACCTAATCTGATTTTAAGAAACTCTGCCACGCTAAGTCGAAAACATCCAATCATAAATACGTGATTGATTTTCTCGATATACAAAGCGCACCTAGTCGGTCAAATAAAACCAGCAGTACGAAGAAACAAGAACACGAGCTCCGATGGTTAAGTCTTCTCCCCGCTCCGATACTCTCGCTGGTAATTCGTCAAAGACCGGTAGGTCAAAAGATGAAGAACGAAGATTAGATGACCCCAAATCATCGATGAAGCTAAGGTATGTCCGATTCGAAAATTTTATTAGACTTCTAATTTCTCGTAGGTAAGAAACGAAAACGTCTTGTAAACTGCCAAGAAACCTAGAGAACATAGAATTTAGAAGATAGTCTAGCATGCTAAGTCGTAAGCAATTTTTGTCTATCTCGATTTGTCGTTCTCTAACCATTCAGGCATAACTTGCAAACCGATCCAATCTCTCGTACAACCGAGAAACGATCGCCACACATTCAAACGTACTCATTTCCTAAAAGAAAGAAGGAGCTAGAGACGCTGACGTCGTCTTAAAACCGACTCGCTCCTAGAAGTTTTCGTAAATCAGACATACTCCAAGTCATCTCCGATCCACCATGGTTTTTAATCGACCCGGATTGTCGATCATCCTAATCCTTCAAACGAAACTCATTTTTCTTCTTTCGCCGAACATTTTTCCTCGCATCAAGAAAACGCTTTCTAAAATAAGAGGAAATCTATTCGGACAATGCGACGCCTCGTCAAAGTCATCCCAAAAGCGAACGACAATCTAAGAACCGTCTAAACGCTAAAGACTGATCCAAACGCCTGGGAAATAATCTCGAGGAATATACAGCATCTCTCGGCGCAATCATGCGGTTAGAAAATCTCTGCGAAACTTCAGAGCAAAACTCGATGATTTGCCGAAGTCATAAAGATCTTCTCGAACTTGATAAAAGAAGTGTAAGAATCGAAAAATTATACGAGAAATCTTTAGGCATCGAAGCATTGATCTCGTTTTCGTCAAACCAAGTGAGTCACGAAATAATGTCAAGAACATTTGCAGCGAAAGAAAAATCGAGAACACAAAGCAGCAATCGAGAACATGTCCTTCCGTCTCGCCGACTGATCCTATTGCTGGTCATGTGATTCACTCCGTCCGAGAAACCCGCTAAAACATTTTGCGACTAGATCTCGGTGAAATAACTTTTGGTAAAACTCCGCGAGTGCCTCCGAAAAAACCATCACCGAAGAATCAAAAACTAAGCGGAAAGGTTTCTCGAAAAATCTGCGGAAACATTGTTAACCCAATGCGTCGTGCCTATTTACTAAATTCATCGCCCGTTTCTTACGCGAGAAATCCTTCGTATAGTTAGGATCATGTCATAACGAAGTAACTTTCAAAGTAAACGTAACAGGTTTTGCAAAAAGTACTTTCCTTATAGCGAAAACCAAGCTATACAATCCGGCACTGGGCGGCCAATCTAAACTTTGCCTCCTCGCGACACGATCTGAAAGATCTCACACTTTAGCCCATCGGTTCACGAGCATCCGCTCTCATTCCTCCCGTTTACATCCGAGAATGAGAACGCCCCGCAAACGACTCCGCACGGGCTATGCATCGAGTTTCTTAAGATCTGTCTCCCTCGAGTAAAAAAGAAACAACTTCCATACAAAGGAAAGTTTATACAAAACTTTCATCGTATAAATCAAACATACAACGGAAATTTTTTTTCTATAACCATAGGCATACTTGGCATATCAAGCTCGACAAACGCTACTTGGCTATTGTCCGATCACGCTTCACCTCAATGCCAAGTTTACAAACCGACTCGACCTTTTTGATAGCACGAAAGTGTTGTGGTCTAATCCTCCACCAAATACGACCTTGGCTGTGCGGCTGAACACGACCTTCATGCCAAGCCAATACATTCAACGGATAATGCGAACTTGTCGAAAATCGGCTAAGTTCTGTATTCTCGCGATTCACTCTATTCCCGAAGAAAGTTGCCTACAAAATCCGATGTATAAGAAAACACTCGTACCAGAGCTCCTAAATCCATACGAATCTCGGAAGATCAACACTTCACAAAGCACCGTAACAAAAAATGCTTCGTTTCGGGGAAATAACTTACGCGACTACTCGGTCCTAATTGCTCTAGCACAAACCATAAAACTACCTAACATCCAAACAGGAATGTAAGTTTTAATTGCGAATATCCGCAAACAAACCAAAGTGTTCCTGTAAAGCAGGGTTAAGACAAAACCCTCGCAACACCGCGCAACATATTCGAGCCCGCAAACGTTCCGAACACGAAACGCGGCATATAAAATAAAAACCAACTTTCGGCACTGCGAGACGTCGCAGACGCCCAGAGATTAGTTTTTCGACACAAATTCCTTCCTCGATAAAGTCATTTCTTGGAAGACCTAACAGTCCATCCGCGACTATAAAATTACGCAAAACTTCTTAACGAACGTATCCTTTGGGAAGGCCAAAACAACGTAAACATTTATCGCCTAAAAAGTTTGTTGCTGATCACAACAAACTCGCAACAGTCCTAAACAAACTTAAGTTATCTTGCAGAGATAGCTCTCGAACACCCGACACAAGGGTAATAGCGCTATAAAAGAAATCCAAACTTTTGGTCAGCACTTCCGGGCAACTTAGAAATTGTTCCCAGTGAGATGCTCGGTTCCAACCAGACAAATCGTATAAGCCGAGAACCTATCGCGGATTCTAAATCGGTATGGAATCAGGTTAAAATCGCAACAGGCAAAACGAAAGCCGACTAGTCATCGCATAGCCTAAATCCGAAAGTAAACCTAGGTCTTGCCCTAAACCCAGCACACTGGTTGCTAACGTCTCAAGGCATGAATCGCGATCCTAAAGGCATGTCTCTTCGTCTATATCTAAACGCTCACTCGATTTACTAAACATCCTAAAACGGGCAAACGAACAAGGCGATACACTAAGGGAAAAAGGAATGCGAGACGACAACTCGCGGACCTCCCTCAATATCAACCTATAATCTTCCCGCTACATTTATACGAATAAAAACACGCTCTTAAAAACGCAAACTGATTTTTAATAAAGCCGCAAAAGCGGCAGGGACTCACAGCCGCACACGGCCAGTCCGAAAACTATAACTGCCACGCTCGGCCAGACCAAACGGCCTACGAGGATAGTCTCAAGGCCGGCAAAGGTCCAGATGCGATCGACATCAATATACTCGATAACTCCTACATGACACATAACTAGACTATAAAGGTCTCACTTCGAAACAGGTCATACGAACCTTAATTCCGAAACGAACTACGAAAGGCTTGATCCCCTCAAAAAGGTACGTAGGCAGCCTTCACAAGGCGCAGCCCTAATCTTAAACGCTTTCCGCTCCTTGGAGAGTGGAAAGATCACTTTCAACGGACCTTTCCGACCATTAATTCCGCCTAACTTAACTAAAACTGGTTAACCACTCGCAAGAACCTTACGCTAAATGCACAAGATTCTTACGAGCTGGGGGCTAACTGTTGGGGTCAAAATCGGTACGACGGAATTAACGGCCGAAACTCCCCGCAGAAATATAAAAGGAATCGTTTTGTAAAACCCGAAGAATCATTTTATAAAACTCGAGGATCGTTTTATAAAACTTGAGGACCGTTTATAAAACTCCAGAATCGTTTTATAAAACCCGAGGATTGTTTTATAAAACTCGAGAATCATTTTATAAAACTCGAGGATCGTTTTATAAAACTCGAGAATCGTTTTATAAAACTCGAGGATCATTTTATAAAACTCGAGAAGCCGTTTTATAATATTCGAAGATCATTTTATAAAACTCAAGGATCGTTTTATAAAAAACTCAAGAAGCTGTTTTATAAAACTCGAGAAGCTGTTTTATAAAACTCGAAGATCGTTTTATAAAATTCGAGAAGCCATTTTATAAAACTCGAAGATCGTTTTTTAAAACTCGAGGATCATTTTATAAAACTCGAGAAGCCGTTTTATAAAACTTGAAGATCGTTTTATAAAACTCGAGGATCGTTTTATAAAACTCGAGAAGCCGTTTTATAAAACTAGAGAAGCTGTTTTATAAAACTCGAAGATCTTTTTATAAAAATCGAGAAACCGTTTTATAAAACTCGAAGATCGTTTTATAAAACTCGAGAAGCCATTTTATAAAACTCGAAGATCGTTTTATAGAACTCGAGAAGCCGTTTTATAAAACTCGAAGATCGTTTTATAAAACTCGAGGATCATCTTATAAAACTCGAGAAGCCGTTTTATAAAACTCGAAGATCGTTTTATAAAACTCGAGGATCATTTTATAAAACTCGAGAAGCCGTTTTATAAAACTCGAGAAGCTGTTTTATAAAAATCGAAGATCGTTTTATAAAACTCGAGAAGCCGTTTTATAAAACTCGAAGATCGTTTTATAAAACTCGAAGATATTTTAATAAAACTCGAGAAGCCGTTTTATAAAACTCGAAGATCGTTTTATAAAACTCGTGAAGCCGTTTTATAAAACTCAAAGATCGTTTTATAAAACTCGAAGATCGTTTTACAAAACCGCGAAAAACCGAAACAGCCGTAAAACGCGAACTAGGCGCAACTAGTTCGCCCACCGGCAAACTAAGCCAAGCTGGCTTAGTTCGCCGATGGGCGAACTAGGAGGCCCATGACTAGTTCGCCCACTGGCGAACTAAGCCAGCTTGGCTTAGTTCGCCGGTGGGCGAACTAGTCCATCTCGACTAGTTCTCCCATCGGCGAACTAAGCCAAGCTGGCTTAGTTCGCCTGTGGGCGAAGTAGTCCCACTTGACTAGTTCGCCCACCGGCGAACTAAGCCGGCCTGGCTTAGTTCGCCGGTGGGCGAACTAGTCCCGTCCTGACTAGTTCGCCCACGGGCGAACTAAGCCAGCTCGGCTTAGTTCGCCGGTGGGCGAACTAGTCCCGTCCCGGCTAGATCGCCATTGGGCAAACTAAGAGGTGTTGACTTTGCCCCACTGGTTTGTTTCGCCTAGTTCGCCATATGGCGACCTAGCCAAGCTGAACTAGCTCGCCGTACGTCGAGCCGACCATCCCGAGCCTCGATCTCCCACATCCTTGCTTCAAGGCATACGTCCTTCGACACGATCTTATTCCGAATCACGGTCAAAATGTCTCCCGTTTCATCTCGATCCGTCCTATCGATCGAGTTTTACGATAAAAACCGTAAAACTCCGTTTTCCCGAAAAGAACTCGAAGAAATCGTATAAAACGGTAACGGTTTATCAAAACACTGAACATCGCCTAAACTATACGATTTATCCGAGATTCTTCGTTAAGATTATAAAAAACGCGTTTTTAATAAAAAACGTCGAGAGAATCGTAAAAAACGGCATCGGATCAGGAAACGGTCTCGTTAAAGTCGTAAAACGGTTTTTATCGTAAAACGGCCCGAAAGGTCCTAAAACACGATAAAAACCCATCTCGCGACGTTAACGAAATCAAACCCAAAGATACGATAACGCTTTGACGGTCTACTCGCAGACGGAAGATAAAAGGCACGTTTGAAGATAAATAGAAGATTTTCGCAGAAGAAAAGGAAGGATCGACAGATATGGAAAGTTCCCAAAATATTCGGTTTCGAGCAAAATGGAAAGACTAAAACCGCCTAAGGAGAAGTATATAAGGAGGAGGCATAGGGCAGAAGCTGAGGGACGAGTTTTCAGAGCTTTCACCACCAAACTTAGCATTTAGGCAATTTTCCGTTTTCGTTATCGAGCTGCGTCTCAACTAGGGTTTTAGTCTTAGATTGCTAGAACTAGGAATTTCGCCGACGGCTCACGCAGCTAAGGCAACTCTCGTTGTAACCGCTCTTACGCGAATTCGGAATAAGAATCCTTCTTGCTTTCAATCTCGTTTTTATTTTATATCTTTCAATTTATTCATATTAATCGCATTCTTTGTTACTTGTCGTTGGCTTTCGCAGAGATACGGTTCCTTTAGAAAATTAGGCTTTTCCTAACTTTCCTTATTTTACGGAAATCGACAGGTGTGAATATTGGTTCCCACACTCTCTTTTATTTCAAAACATATCGCGTCCAATATGAGCAAACCCATAACTCTCGAATCGCGAGGAACTACGTCGCCCATAGCACCAATTCAGAAAGCACCCAAAACGAACTATGGCAGTGATAAGGCGTGACAATTTTTCAAACCCAACTTCAGCCATTTTGGGTCAGCCATTATGGTCGAACAATTCAGGCTGTAAAAAGTTGCTGTATGGGTTTTCCGCAGGTTTTTATCGTCTTCTACATCGATTTCCATACAAATTTATCGAGTTAAAAATGACAACAAATCATGTTTGTTCACGGAAAATTAAATGGAATTTTTATACGAGAGATATATATGGAATCACGAGTCGTGTAATAATGGTGCAAACATACCAGCGCTAATGACCCGGATCCCATCAGAAATTCGAAATGAAACGAGTTTGGGTGAGAGTAATACTAGGATGGGTGACCTCCCGGGATGTCATCGGGTTGCACCTCTCTTTTTCTCAAACCATATCGCATCCAATATTAGAAAACCAATAACTCTCGAATTGTGAGGAACTATGTCGCCCATAGCACCATTTCAGAAAGCACCCAAACGATCTATGGCAGTGATAAGGCGGGAAAATGTTTCAAACCCAACTTCAGCCATTTTGGGTTAGCCATTATGGGCCCCAAAATGGCTGTCGAACAATTCAGGCTGTAAATAGTTGCGGTATGGGTTTTCCGCAGGTTTTTATCGGCTTCTACATCGATTTCCATACAAATTTATCGAGGTAAAATGACAACAAATCATGTTTGTTCACGGAAAATTAAATCGAATTTTTATACGAGATATATAACCTTCCGGGAAGTCCTTGTGTTGCACCTCATTTTATTTTATTTTTAAACCATAACGCGTCCAATATTCAAAAACCCATAAATTTTTAATCGTGAGAAACTACGTCGCCCATAGAACAATTTCGGAAAGCACCCAAATCGATCTATTTTAGTTATGCAGTTATAAGGCATGACAATTTTTTAAACACAAATTAAGCCGTTTTGGGTCAGCCTTTTTGGGCCCCAAAACGGCTGTCGAACAGTTCAGGCTGTGAAAGAGTTGCGATCTGGGTTTTCCACATGTTTATATCGGCTTTTATCTTCAAGTTTGACATTTATCTTCTTTCTGCGAGTAAATCGCCAAAACGTCGTCGTATCTTCGGGTTGAACTTCGTTTAAAGTCGCGAGTGGCTTTTATCGCGTTTTACGACTTTCCGAGCCGTTTTGCGATAAATCCATTTATGACTTTAGATGAGATTGTTTCCTGATACGATGCCGTTTTTAGATAAGTTTCTCGAGTTAATCGTAAAGCTAAGCAATGTTCGATGTTTCGATTAATCGTTGCCGTTTTCTACGATTTACTCGGGGTTTTATTAAAACTGCGTTTTGTACGATTTTTACAAAAAATCTCGAATAAATCGTATAGTTTAGGCAATATTCGGTGTTTCTTTTAACCGTTGCCGTTTTATAAGATTTCCTCGAGTTCTTTTCGAGAAAACAAAGTTTTACGGTTTTTATCGTAAAACTCGAACGATAGGACGGATCGAGACGAAACGGGAGACATTTCGACCGTGATTCGGAATACGATCGTGTCGAAGGACATATGCCTTGAATCAAGGATGTGGGAGATCGAGGTTTGGGATGGTCGGCTCGATGTACGGCGAGCTAGTTCAGCTTGGCCAGGTCGCCAGCAGGCGAACTAGGCGATAAGAACCTGTGGGGCAAAGTCAGCACCTCTTAGTTCGCCGGTTGGGAGTCTCTAGTTCCCCAGCAGGCAAACTAGTCGGAGAGTGCCTAGTTCGCCTGCTGGCGAACTAAGCCAGCTTGGCTTAGTTTGCCAGCAGGCGAACTAGTTGGAAGCTTCTAGTTTGCGTTCTGCGGCGGTTTCGATTTTTCGCGGTTTTGTAAAACTATTTCTCGAGTTTTATAAAACGATTCTTGAGTTTTATAAAACAATGCTCGAGTTTTATAAAATGATCTTCGAGTTTTATAAAACGGCTTCTCGAATTTTATAAAACGATCCTTGAGTTTTATAAAACGATATTCGAGTTTTATAAAACGGTTTCTCGAGTTTTATAAAACGATCTTCGAGTTTTATAAAACGATCTTCGAGTTTTATAAAACGGCTTCTCGAATTTTATAAAACGATCTTCGAGTTTTATAAAACGATCTTCGAGTTTTATAAAACGGCTTCTCGAGCTTTATAAAACGATCCTCGAGTTTTATAAAACGATCTTCGAGTTTTATAAAACGGCTTCTCGAGATTTATAAAACGATTCTCGAGTTTTATAAAACGATTCTCGAGTTTTATAAAACGATTCTCGAGTTTTATAAAACAATTCTCGAGTTTTATAAAACGATTTCTTTTATATTTTCTGCGGAGACTTTTTCCCATTGATTCCATTGTGACTGATTTTGACACCAACAGTTAGCCCCCCAGCTCGCTAGAATCTTGAGCCTTTAGCGTAAGGTTCTTGCGAGTGGTTAGCCAGTTTTAGTTAAGTTAGGTGGAATTAATGGTTGGAAAGGTCCATTGAAAGTGATCTTTCCACTCTCCAGGGAGCGGAAAGCGTTTAAGATTAGGGCTGCGCCTTGTGAAGGCTGCCAACGTACCCTTTTGAGGGGATCAAGCCTTTCGGAGTTAAGGTTCGTATGACCTGTTTCCTGGCAAGACCTTTACGGTCTAGTTATATGTTATGTAGGAATTATCGAGCATATTGATGTCGATGGCATCTGGACCTTTGCCGGCCTTGAGACTCGCCTCGTAGGCCGTTTGGTCTTGCCATGCGTGGCCGTTATAGTTTTCGGACTAGCCGTGTGCGGCTCTGAGTCCCTGCCGCTTTTGTGGCTTTATTAAAAATAAGTTTGCGTTTTTAAGAGCGTGTTTTTATTCGTATGAATGTAGCGGGAAGAATATGAGGTGATATTGAGGGAGGTCCGCGAGTTGTCGTCTTGCATTCCGTTTTCCCTTAGTGTATCACCTTGTTCTATTGCCCGTTTTAGGATTTTAGTAAATCGAGTGAGCGTTTAGATATAGACGAAGAGACATGCCTTTAGGATCTCGATTCATGCCTTGAGACGTTAGCGACCAGTGTGCTGGGTTTAGGGCAAGACCTAGGTTTACTTTCGGATTGAGGCTATGCGATGACTAGTCGGCTTTCGTTCTACCTATTGTTATTTTATCCTGATTCCATACTGATTTAGAATCCGCGATAGGTTCTCGGCTTATATGATTCGTCTGGTTGGAACCGAGCATCTCACCGGGAACAATTTCTAAGTTGCCCGGAAGTGCTGACCAAAAGTTTGGATTTCTTTTATAGCGCTATTACCCTTGTGTGGGTGTTCGAGAGCTATCTCTGCGAGATAACTTAAGTTGTTTAGGACTGTTGCGAGTTTGTTGTGATCAGCAACAAAATTTTTAGGCGATAAATGTTTACGTTGTTTTGGCCTTCGCGAAGGATACGTAAGTTAAAAAGTTTTGCGTAATTTTATAGTCGCGGACGGACTGTTAGGTCTTCCAAGAAAATGACTTTACCGAGGAAGGTATTTATGTCGAAAAACTAATCTCCGGGCGTCTACGACGTCTCGCAGTGCAGAAAGTTGGTTATTATTTTAGATGCCGCGTTTCGTGTTCGGAACGTTCGCGGGTTCGAAGATGTTGTGCGGTGTTGCGAGGGTTTTGTTTTAACCTTGCTTTGCAGGAACACTTTGGTTCGTTTGCGGATATTCGCAATTAAAACTTACATTCCTGTTTGGATGTTAGGTAGTTTTATGATTTGTGCAAGAGCAATTAGGACCGAGAGTTTGTGTAAGTTGTTTCCTCGAACGAAGCATTTTTCATTACGGTGCTTTGTGAAGTGTTGACCTTCCGAGATTCGTACGGCTTTAAGAGCTCTGGTACGAGTGTTTTCTTATACGTCGGATTTTGTAGGAAACTTGCTTCGGGAATAGAGTGAATCGCGAGAATACAGAACTTAGCCGATTTTCGACAAGTTTGCATTATCTGTTGAATGTATTGGCTTGGCGCGAAGGTTGTGTTCAGCCGCACAGCCAAGGTCGTATTTAGTAGAGGATTAGACCACGACACTTTCGTGCTATCAAAATGGTCGAGTCGGTTTGTAAACTTGGCATTGAAGTGAAGCGTGATCGGACAATAGCCAAGTAGCGTTTGTCGAGCTTGATATGCCAAGTATGCCCGTGGTTATAGAAAACGTTTTTCCGCTGTAGGTTTGATTTATACGATGAAAGTTTCGTATAAACCTTCCTTCATATGGAAGTTGTTTTATAAAATGATTGATCTTTCTTTACTCGAAGGAGATAGATCCTAAGAAGCTCGGTGCGGAGCCCGTGCGGAGTCATTTGCGGGACGGTCTCATTCTCGGATGTAATCGGGAGGAGTGAGAGCGGATGCTCGTGAACCGAAGGGCTAAAGAGTGAGATCTGTCAGATTGTGATGCGAGGAAGCAAAGTTTAGATTGGTTGCTTAGCGCCGGAACGTAAAGCTTGGCTTTTGCTATATAAGGAAAATACTTTTCACAAAACCTATTACGTTTACTTTCGAAAGTTACTTCGTTATGACATGATCCTGACCATACGAAGGATTTCTCGCGTAAGTAACGGGCGATGAATTTAGTAATCGACACGTCGCATAGGGTTAACAATATTTCCGCAGATTTTTCGAGAATCCTTTCCGCTTAGTTTTTGATTCTTCGGTGATGGTTTTTTCGGAGTCACTAGCGGAGTTTAACCAAAATTTATTTCACCGAGATTTAGTCGCAAAATGTTTTAGCGGGTTTCTAGGACGGAATGAATCACATAATCAGCTATAGGATCAGTCGGCGAGAAGGGAGGACGTGTTTTCTATTGCTGCTTTGTGTTCTCGATTTTTCTTTCGCCGAAAATGTTCTTGACATTATTCCGTGACTCACTTGGTTTGATGGAAAATGAGATCAATTCTTTGATGCCTAAAGATTTCGATTCTTATACTTGTTTCATCAAGTTTGAGAAGATCTTTATGACTTCGGCAAATAATCGAGTTTCGCTCTGAAGTTTCGCAGAGATTTTCTAACCGCATGATTGCGACGAGAGATGCTGTATATTCCTCGAGATTATTTCCCAGACAGTTTGGATCAGTCTTTAGCGCTTAGACGGTTTTTAGATTGTCGTTTGCTTTTGGGATGATTTCGATGAGGCGTCGCATTGTCCGAATATTTTTCTGCTTGTTTTGGAGAGAGTTTGGTTTTTAGACAGCGTTTTCTCGACGCGAGGTTAAATATTCGACGAAAAGAAAAAAGACGAGTTTCCTTTGAAGGATTCGGATGATCGATAATCCGGGTTGGTTAAAGACTGTGGTAGATTGGCGATGACTTGGAGTATGTCTGATTTACGAAAACTTCTAGGAGCGAGTCGGTTTTAAGACAACATCTCGTCTTTAGCTCCCTCTTTCTTTTAGGAAATGACTACGTTTGAATGCGTGGCGATCGTTTCTCAGTTGTGCGAGAGATTGGATCGGTTTGCGAGTTATGCCTGAATGGTTAGAAAACAACAAATCGAGATAGAGAAAAATTGCTTACGACTTAGCATGCTAGACTATCCTCTAAATTCTTAGTTCTATAGGTTTCACGGCAGTTTACAAGACGTTTTCGTTTCTTATCTACGAGAAATTAGAAGTCTAATAAAATTTTCAAATCGGATATACCTTAGTTTCATCGATGATTTAGGATCGTCTATTCTTCGTTCTTCGTCGTTTGACTTACCGGTCTTCGACGAATTACCAGCAAGAGTATCAGAACGGGGAGAAGACTTAACCATCGGAGCTCATGTTCTTGTTTCTTCGTATTGCTGGTTTTATTTGACCGACTAGGTTCGCTTTGTATATCGAAAAAATCAATCACGTGTTTATGATTGGATGTTTTCGACTTAGCGTGGCAGAGTTTTGTAAAACTGGATTGGGTCTAGAGAGTTCAGATTTCTCGTATAGTTTAGGCAACTTTGGCGTTAAGTCAACTGTTGCCGGTTTAGACCATTGATTCGAACTTATACGAAGAAACAATTCTTCGCGGTTTTATCGTAAAATTGCGATGGAAATTCCGATTGAGACAAAACGAGAATCAGCGCGATCAAGACTCGAGAGAGAAACTCGAGGATTGGTTCAGCTCGACGTAGGGCAAGTCGGGTGAACCCTTTCAGCTCGCCGTGTGGCGATCCGGATGGTAAGAACCCTTGGGGCAAAGTCAGCGACTCTTGGGCGAGCTAGGCGCTTGGTTTAGCTCTACGTTCGGCGAGCTAAGACGCTTGGTTTAGCTCTACGTTCGGCGAGCTAAGCCAGCTTTGTTTAGCTTTACGTTCAGCGAGCTAAGACTCCTGGTTTAGCTCTACGTTCGGCGAGCTAAGACGCTTGGTTTAGCTCTACGTTCGGCGAGCTAAGACGCTTGGTTTAGCTCTACGTTCGGCGAGCTAAGACGCTTGGTGCGGGTGATCTCGATCCGTCGAGTTGACTTGTTTTTGTCGTAGAGTCTCGATGGAAAGTCCAATTGAGACGAAATGAAAAGCGTCTCGATCAAGATTTGAGATGGAAATGTTTCGATCCGTCGAGCTTGTCCAACTTGTCTAATGGTGAGTCGGCGAGCACAGTCCTGATTCATCAAGCTCTCTTGTTTTTGTAGTAAAATCTCAACGGAAACTTTGATTGAGATGAAACGAAAAGCAGTGCGATTATTGTTTAGAGTACGATCAGGTTCACCATAGCTATAAGTTGGATTGTGCGGACTTACTGGTTGGGTAGCTATAACCAGTGCCTCTAGGACGAGGTGGAAAGCCGGCCAGCTCGCAAAGATGGCGAGCTAGGTTGCTTGGCCGACTCACCGTCTTTTCTGCTGGATAGTATTGCCCGATTCTGCGAGTAGCCTAAGGTTCTTCCGCGAGCAACCTAGGGTTTTGTTGCGAATAACCTAAGGTTTTTCCGCGAGTAACTTAGGGCTTTCTCCGCGAGTAAAGCTAGGGCTTTCTCCGCGAGTAACCTAGGGCTTTCTCCGTGAACAACCTAGGGTTTTGCTGCGAATAACCTACGGTTTTTCCGTGAGTAACTTATGGTTTGTTCCGCGGTTTCTGGGAGAGCAAGTTTTTTTTTTTCCGAAAAGTTCTCAGAAAACGTCTTTAGCTCAACCCGTGAGATTTGTCCAACTTCGGAAATAAGAAAAACACTACGGGGTTTGATAGATTTTATCGTTGCCCTTAGTGATCTGAGATAGACATCGTGAGCTTGTTTCGTTGCTCTTCCCGTGGCGAAGAGTCGCGATTGGGTTTTCGATTTTGTTGAGTACTACAGCGTTTGCATGGGCGTTGGCTGTACGAGTAATCGCTGCTGGAGTTGTTTTACCAGAGTCTTTTTGCGAGTTGCGACTTTGTCTTTCATATATCCAGACATCGTTTTGATCAAGCGTTTTACGGCTATGAGTAAGAGTAATCCGACCCCCCCCCCTCCTTCTAGCGCCAAACTGTGGGATTCACACTTGTCGATTTCCGTTAAATAAGGAAACTTAGGAAAACCCTAATTTCCCAGAGGAACCAGATCTCTGCGAAAGCCAACAACAAGTAACCAAATAAATGCGGAAAAATATGGAAAACGCAATAAAACGAATTTATAAAGAAAGTCGATGTCATTTCCGATTCGCGTAAGAGCGTTGCGATCATTACAAGGAATTACAAAGGCTTTGGCCGCAGGGGCCATCAGCGAGTTACAAACATAACACCCTAGATCTAGTCGAGTCGCAGCTCGATAACGAAAAACAGAAAAAAGATAGGAAAAATGTTTGATTGATTCGGACTGAACCTTATGAAAGGCTGCCTACGCACCCCTTTCGGAGATCAAGTCGAACGTAGTTCAGTTGATAGAGCTGGACCAGATATCGAACTGCCTGGGCGAGTTCGTCTAGTAATTGAGCGCCAGTCATAGAAACCGAACTTGTCGAGAAAAAGCCTAAGTTTCTAAGTGCGGAAAATTCTAAGTCTAGAAAAGTTGTAAAAGTCTCAGATGAGAGCTCTGAAATTCGTCCCCTTGCTTCTGCCCTATGCCTGTTGCTTATATACTCCCTTCCTAGGCGGTTTAGTCTTTCCATTTCGCCCAGATTCGAGTTTAATGGGAATCTTCCATTTATCTCGATCTTTTTTTTTTCCCGCGGAAATCTTCTATTTATCCTCAAACTTGACAGTTATCTTCAAGTTTGACATTTATCTTCTTTCTGCGAGTAAATCGCCAAAACGTCGTCGTATCTTCGGGTTGGACTTCGTTTAAAGTCGCGAGTGGCTTTTATCGCGTTTTATGACTTTCCGAGCCGTTTTGCGATAAATCCGTTTTACGACTTTAGACGAGATCGTTTCCTGATACTATGCCATTTTTAGATAAGTTTCTCGAGTTTATCGTAAAGCTAAGCAATGTTTGATGTTTTGATTAATCGTTGCCGTTTTCTACGATTTACTCGGGGTTTTATTAAAACCGCGTTTTGTACGATTTTTACGAAAAATCTCGAATAAATTTTATAGTCCAGGCAATATTCGGTGTTTCGTTTAACCGTTGCCGTTTTAAACGATTTCCTCGAGTTCTTTTCGAGAAAACAAAGTTTTACGGGGAGTGCCTAGTTCGCCTGCTGGCGAACTAAGCCAAGCTGGCTTAGTTCGCCAGCAGGCGAACTAGTCGGGAAGCTTCTAGTTCGCCTGCTGGCGAACTAAGCCAGCTTGTCTTAGTTCGCCAGTAGGCGAACTAGTCGTGACTAGTTCGCGTTCTGCGTCGGTTTCGGTTTTTCGCTGTTTTGTAAAATGATTTCTCGAGTTTTATAAAATGATTCTCGAGTTTTATAAAACGATTCTCGAGTTTTATAAAACGATTCTCGAGTTTTCTAAAACAATCTTCGAGTTTTATAAAACGGCTTCTCGAATTTTATAAAACGATCCTCGAGTTTTATAAAACGATCTTTGAGTTTTATAAAACGGTTTCTCGAATTTTATAAAACGATCTTTGAGTTTTATAAAACGATCTTCGAGTTTTATAAAACGGCTTCTCGAGTTTTATAAAACGATCTTCGAGTTTTATAGAACGGCTTCTCGAGTTTTATAGAACGGCTTCTCGAGTTTTATAAAACGATCTTCGAGTTTTATAAAACGATCTTCGAGTTTTATAGAACGGCTTCTCGAGCTTTATAAAACAATCCTCGAGTTTTATAAAACGATCCTCGAGTTTTATAAAACGGTTTCTCGAGTTTTATAAAATGATTCTCGAGTTTTATAAAACGATTCTCGAGTTTTATAAAACGATTCTCGAGTTTTATAAAACGATTCTCGAGTTTTATAAAACGGTCTTCGTGTTTTATAAAATGATTCTCGAGTTTTATAAAACGATTCTTTGAGGTTTATAAAACGATTCTCGAGTTTCATAAAACAATTCTTGAGTTTTATAAAACGATTCTCGAGTTTTATAAAACGATTCTTCGAGTTTTATAAAACAATTCTTGATTTTTATAAAACGATTCTCGAGTTTTATAAAACGATTCTTCGAGTTTTATAAAACGATTCTTGAGTTTTATAAAAAAATTCTCGAGTTTTATAAAACGATTTCTTTTATATTTTATGCAGAGACTTTTTGCCATTGATTCCGTTGTGACCGATTTTGACACCAACAATGTCCTCGGGTTGCACCTCTCTTTTTTTTTCAACCCATATCGCGTCCAATATTTAAAAACCCACAACTCTTAAAACATAAGGAACTACTTCACCGATAGCACCATTTCAGAAAGTCCCCAAAACGATCTATGGCAGTGATAAGGCGTGACAATTTTTCAAACCCAAATTCAGCCATTTTGGGTCAGCCATTTTGAGTCAGCCATTTTGGGCCCCAAAATGGCTGTCGAACTATTCGGGCTGTAAAAGAGTTGCGGTATGGGTTTTCCGCAGGTTTTTATCGGCTTGTACATCGATTTCCATACAAATCATGTTGGTTCACGGAAGATTAAATCGAATTTTTTGAAGAGAGATATATATTGAATCACAAGTCATGTAATAATTGTGCGAACATACCAGCGCTAATGACCCGGATCCCATTCGTAATGAAACGTGCTTGGGTGAGAGTAGTACAAGGATGGGTGACCTCCCGGGATGTCCTCGGGTTGCACCTCTCTTTTTTTTTCAACCCATATCGCGTCCAAAATTTAAAAACCCACAACTCTCGAAACATGAGGAACTACTTCACCGATAGCACAATTTCAGAAAGCACCCAAAACTGTTTATGGCAGTGATAAGGCGTGACAATTTTTCAAATTTATGGAGGTAAAATGGGTTGCGGTATGGGTTTTCCGCAGGTTTTTATCGGCTTCAGCATCTATTTCCATCCAAATTTATGGAGGTAAAATGGCAACAAACCATGTTGGTCCCCAAAAACTTAAGTCGAATTTTTCAACGATATATTTATATGGAAGCGCGAGTCATTGAAGAATGGTGCAATCATACCAACACAAGTTCACCGGATCCCATCAGAACTCTGTAATGAAACATGCTTAAGTGAGAGTAGTACTAGGATGGGTAATCTCCCGGGAAGTCCTTATCTTGCACCTTATTTTATTTTATTTTCAAACCATAACGCGTCCAACATTCAAAAACCCATAAAATTTTAATCGTGAGAAACTACTTCGCCCATAGCACAATTCCGGAAAGCACCCAAAATGATCTATTTCAGTTATGTAGTTATAAGGCATGACAATTTTTTAAACACAAATTCAGCCGTTTTGGGTCAGCCATTTTGGGCCCCAAAACGGCTGTCTAACAATTCAGGCTGTAAAAGATATGCGATTTGGGTTTTCCACATGTTTATATCGGCTTCTATATCGATTTCTCTACAAATTTCTGCAGGTAAAATGGCAACAAACCATGTTAGTACCCAGAAAATTAAATCGAATTTTTCATACCAACACTATTGCACCGGATCCCTTCAGAAATCCGAAATGAAACGTGCTTGGGTGAGAGTAGTACTAGGAGGGGTGACCTCCCGGAAAGTCCTCGGGTTGCACCTCTTTTTATTTTATTTCAAACCTTATGGCGTTCAATATTCAAAATCCCATAAAGTTTGAATCGCGAGGAACAACGTCGTCCATAGCACCATTTCGGAAACCCCCCAATACAATCTATGGCAGTGATATGGCATAAAAATTTCAAACCCAAATTCAGCTGCTTCGGGCCTCAAAACAGCTGTTGTACAATTCGGGCCGTAAAAGAGTTGTAAACTTGGTTTTCCGCGTGTTTTTATCGGCTTCTACATTGATTTCCATACAAATTTATGCACGTAAAATGACAACAAATCATGTTTGTTCAAGGAAAATTAAATCAAATTTTTCGACGAGAGATATATATGAAATCACGAGTCATGTAATAATGGTGCAAGCATACCAGCGCTAATGAACCGGATCCCATCAGAAACTCGTAATGAAACGTGTTTGGGTGAGAGTAATACTAGGATGGGTGACCTCCCGGGATGTCCTCGGGTTGCACCTCTCTTTTTTTCAAACCATATCGCGTCCAATATTAGAAAACCCATAACTCTCGAATCGTGAGGAACTACGTCGCCCTTAGATACATTTCAGAATGGCAGTGATAAGGCGTGAAAATTTTCAAACCCAAATTCAGCCATTTTGGGCCCCAAAATGGCTGTCGAACAATTCGGGATGTAAAAGAGTTGCGGTATGGGTTTTCCGAAGGTTTTTATCGGTTTCTACATCGATTTCCATACTAATTTATGGAGGTAAAATGGCAACAAACCATGTTGGTCCCCAAAAAATTAAGTCGAATTTTTCAACGAGATATATATATATATATGGAATCGCGAGTCATGGAAGAATGGTGCAATCTTACCAACACAAGTTCACCGGATCCCATCAGAACTCTGTAATGAAACGTGCTTAGGTGAGAGTAGTACTAGGATGGGTAACCTCACGGGAAGTCTCTGTGTTGCACCTCATTTTATTTTATTTTCAAACCATAACGTGTCCAATATTCAAAAACCCATAAATTTTTAATCGTGAGAAACTACGTCGCTCATAGCACAGTTTCGGATACCACCCAAAACGATCTATTGCAATTATCCAGTTATAAGGCATGAAAATTTTTTAAACACAAATTCAGCCGTTTTGGGTCAGTCATTTTGGGCCCCAAAACGGCTGTCCAACAATTCAGGCTGTAAAAGAGTTGCGATCTGGGTTTTCCACATGTTTATATCGGGTTCTACATCGATTTCTATACAAATTTCTGGAGGTAAAATGGCAACAAACCATGTTGGTCCCCAAAAAATTAAATCGAATTTTTCATACCAACACTAATGCACCGGATCCCTTCAGAACTCCGAAATGAAACGTGCTTGGGTGAGAGTAGTACTATGATGGGTGACCTCCCGAAAAGTCCTTGGGTTGGACCTCTTTTTTATTTTATTTTCAAACCATATGGCGTTCAATATTCAAAAATCCATAAAGTTTGAATCGTGAGGAACTACGTCGTCCATAGCACCATTTCGTAAAGCCCCCAATACAATATATGGAAGTGATAAGGCATGGAAATTTCAAACCACAATTCAACTGTTTCGGGACGATTCGAGCAGTAAAAGAGTTGTAAACTGGGTTTTCCGCGTGTTTTTATAGGCTTCTACATCGATTTGCATACAAATTTATGCAGGTAAAATGACAACAAATCATGTTTGTTCACAGAAAATTAAATCGAATTTTTCGATGAGAGATATATATAGAATTACGAGTCATGTAATAATGGTGCAAACATACCAGCGCTAATGACCCAGATCCCATCAGAAATTCGTAATGAAACGTGTTTGGGTGAGAGTAATACTAAGATGGGTGACCTCCGAGGATGTCCTCGGATTGCACCTCTCTTTTTTTTCAAACCATATCGCGTCCAACATTAGAAAACCCATAACTCTCGAATCGTGAGGAATTACGTCGCCCATAGCACCTTTTCAGAAAGCACCCAAAACGATCTATGGCAGTGATAAGGAGTGACAATTTTTCAAACCCAAATTCAGCAATTTTTGGTCAGCCATTTGGGCCCCAAAATGGCTGTCGAACAATTCAGGCTGTAAAAGAGTTCCGGTATGGGTTTTTATCGGCTTCTACATCGTTTCCATACTAATTTATGGAGGTAAAATGGCAACAAACCATGTTGGTCCCCAAAAAATTAAGTCGAATTTTTCAACGAGATATATATATGTATATATATATATATATATGGAATCGCGAGTCATGGAAGAATGGTGCAATCTTACCAACACAAGTTCACCGGATCCCATCAGAACTCTGTAATGAAACGTGCTTAGGTGAGAGTAGTACTAGGATGGGTAACCTCACGGGAAGTCTCTGTGTTGCACCTCATTTTATTTTATTTTCAAACCATAACGTGTCCAATATTAAAAAACCCTTAAATATTTAATCGTGAGAAATTACGTCGCTCATAGCACAATTTCGGATACCACCCAAAACGATCTATTGCAATTATGCAGTTATAAGGCATGAAAATTTTTTAAACACAAATTCAGCCGTTTTGGGTCAGCCATTTTGGGCCCCAAAACGGCTATCCAACAATTCAGGCTGTAAAAGAGTTGCGATCTGGGTTTTCCACATGTTTATATCGGCTTCTACATCGATTTCTATACAAATTTCTGGAGGTAAAATGGCAACAAACCATGTTGGTCCCCAAAAACTTAAATCGAATTTTTTCATACCAACACTAATGCACTGGATCCCTTCAGCACTCCGAAATGAAACCTGCTTGGGTGAGAGTAGTACTATGATGGCTGACCTCCCGAAAAGTCCTTGGCTTGGAACTCTTTTTTATTTTATTTTCAAACCATATGGCGTTCAATATTCAAAAATCCAGAAAGTTTGAATCGTGAGGAACTACGTCGTCCATAGCACCATTTCGGAAAGCCCCCAATACAATCTATGGCAGTGATAAGGCATGGAAATTTCAAACCACAATTCAACTGTTTCGGGACGATTCGGGCAGTAAAAGAGTTGTAAACTGGGTTTTCCACGTGTTTTTATAGGCTTATACATCGATTTGCATACAAATTTATGCAGGTAAAATGACAACAAATCATTTTTGTTCACAGAAAATTAAATCGAATTTTTCGATGAGAGATATATATGGAATTACGACTCATGTAATAATGGTGCAAACATACTAGCGCTAATGACCCAGATCCCATCAGAAATTCGTAATGAAACGTGTTCGGGTGAGAGTAATACTAGGATGGGTGACCTCCGAGGATATCCCCGGATTGCACCTCTCTTTTTTTTTTCAAACCATATCGCGTCCAATATTAGAAAACCCATAACTCTCGAATCGTGAGGAATTACGTCGCCCATAGCACCATTTCAGAAAGCACCCAAAACGATCTATGGCAGTGATAAGGCGTGACAATTTTTCAAACCCAAATTCAGCCATTTTTGGTCAGCCATTTGGGCCCCAAAATGGCTGCCGAACAATTCAGGCTGTAAAAGAGTTGCGGTATGGGTTTTTATCGGCTTCTACATCGATTTCCATACTAATTTATGGAGGTAAAATGGCAACAAACCATGTTGGTCCCCAAAAAATTAAGTAGAATTTTTCAACGAGATATATATATATATATATATATATATATATATATATGGAATCGCGAGTCATGGAAGAATGGTGCAATCATACCAGCGCTAATGACCCGGATCCCATCAGAACTCTGTAATGAAACGTGCTTAGGTGAGAGTAGTACTAGGATGGGTAACCTCACGGGAAGTCTCTGTGTTGCACCTCATTTTATTTTATTTTCAAACCATAACGTGTCCAATATTCAAAAACCCATAAATTTTTAATCGTGAGAAACTACGTCGCTCATAGTACAATTTCAGATACCACACAAAACGATCTATTGCAATTATGCAGTTATAAGGAATGACAATCTTTTAAACACAAATTCAGCCGTTTTGGGTCAGCCATTTTGGGCCCCAAAACGGCTGTCCAACAATTCAGGCTGTACAAGAGTTGCGATATGGGTTTTCCACATGTTTATATCGGCTTCTACATCGATTTCTATACAAATTTCTGGAGGTAAAATGGCAACAAACCATGTTGGTCCCCAAAAAATTAAATCGAATTTTTCATACCAACACTAATGCACCGGATCTCTTCAGAACTCCGAAATGAAACGTGCTTGGGTGAGAGTAGTACTATGATGGGTGACCTCCCGAAAATTCCTTGGGTTGGACCTCTTTTTTATTTTATTTTCAAACCATATGGCGTTCAATATTCAAAAATCGATAAAGTTTGAATCGTGAGGAACTACGTCGTCCATAGCACCATTTCGGAAAGCCCCCAATACAATCTATGGCAGTGATAAGGCATGGAAATTTCAAACCACAATTCAACTGTTTCGGGACGATTCGGGCAGTAAAAGAGTTGTAAACTGGGTTTTCCACGTGTTTTTATAGGCTTCTACATCGATTTGCATACAAATTTATGCAGGTAAAATGACAACAAATCATGTTTGTTCACAGAAAATTAAATCGAATTTTTCGATGAGAGATATATATGGAATTACGAGTCATGTAATAATGGTGCAAACATACCAGCGCTAATGACCCAGATCCCATCAAAAATTCGTAATGCAACGTGTTTCGGTGAGAGTAATACTAGGATGGGTGACCTCCGAGGATGTCCTCGGATTGCACCTCTCTTTTTTTTCAAACCATATCGCGTCCAATATTAGAAAACCCATAACTCTCGAATCGTGAGGAATTACGTCGCCCATAGCACCATTTCAGAAAGCACCCAAAATGATCTATGGCAGTGATAAGGCGTGACAATTTTTCAAACCCAAATTCAGCCATTTTTAGTCAGCCATTTGGGCCCCAAAATGGCTGCCGAACAATTCAGGCTGTAAAAGAGTTGCGGTATGGGTTTTTAACGGCTTCTACATCGATTTCCATACTAATTTATGGAGGTAAAATGGCAACAAACCATGTTGGTCCCCAAAAAATTAAGTAGAATTTTTCAACGAGATATATATATATATATATATATATATATATATATATATATATATATATATATATATATATATGGAATCGCGAGTCATGGAAGAATGGTGCAATCATACCAGCGCTAATGACCCGGATCCCATCAGAACTATGTAATGAAACGTGCTTAGGTGAGAGTAGTACTAGGATGGGTAACCTCACGGGAAGTCTCTGTGTTGCACCTCATTTTATTTTATTTTCAAACCATAACGTGTCCAATATTTAATCGTGAGAAATTACGTCGCTCATAGCACAATTTCGGATACCACCCAAAACGATCTATTGCAATTATGCAGTTATAAGGCATGAAAATTTTTTAAACACAAATTCAGCCGTTTTGGGTCAGCCATTTTGGGCCCCAAAACGGCTATCCAAAAAGAGTTGCGATCTGGGTTTTCCACATGTTTATATCGGCTTCTACATCGATTTCTATACAAATTTCTGGAGGTAAAATGGCAACAAACCATGTTGGTCCCCAAAAACTTAAATCGATTTTTTTCATACCAACACTAATGCACTGGATCCCTTCAGCACTCCGAAATGAAACCTGCTTGGGTGAGAGTAGTACTATGATGGCTGACCTCCCGAAAAGTCCTTGGCTTGGAACTCTTTTTTATTTTATTTTCAAACCATATGGCGTTCAATATTCAAAAATCCAGAAAGTTTGAATCGTGAGGAACTACGTCGTCCATAGCACCATTTCGGAAAGCCCCCAATACAATCTATGGCAGTGATAAGGCATGGAAATTTCAAACCACAATTCAACTGTTTCGGGACGATTCGGGCAGTAAAAGAGTTGTAAACTGGGTTTTCCACGTGTTTTTATAGGCTTATACATCGATTTGCATACAAATTTATGCAGGTAAAATGACAACAAATCATTTTTGTTCACAGAAAATTAAATCGAATTTTTCGATGAGAGATATATATGGAATTACGACTCATGTAATAATGGTGCAAACATACTAGCGCTAATGACCCAGATCCCATCAGAAATTCGTAATGAAACGTGTTCGGGTGAGAGTAATACTAGGATGGGTGACCTCCGAGGATATCCCCGGATTGCACCTCTCTTTTTTTTTCAAACCATATCGCGTCCAATATTAGAAAACCCATAACTCTCGAATCGTGAGGAATTACGTCGCCCATAGCACCATTTCAGAAAGCACCCAAAACGATCTATGGCAGTGATAAGGCGTGACAATTTTTCAAACCCAAATTCAGCCATTTTTGGTCAGCCATTTGGGCCCCAAAATGGCTGCCGAACAATTCNCAATTTTTCAAACCCAAATTCAGCCATTTTTGGTCAGCCATTTGGGCCCCAAAATGGCTGCCGAACAATTCAGGCTGTAAAAGAGTTGCGGTATGGGTTTTTATCGGCTTCTACATCGATTTCCATACTAATTTATGGAGGTAAAATGGCAACAAACCATGTTGGTCCCCAAAAAATTAAGTAGAATTTTTCAACGAGAGATATATATATATATATATATATATATATATATATATGGAATCGCGAGTCATGGAAGAATGGTGCAATCATACCAGCGCTAATGACCCGGATCCCATCAGAACTCTGTAATGAAACGTACTTAGGTGAGAGTAGTACTAGGATGGGTAACCTCACGGGAAGTCTCTGTGTTGCACCTCATTTTATTTTATTTTCAAACCATAACGTGTCCAATATTCAAAAACCCATAAATTTTTAATCGTGAGAAACTACGTCGCTCATAGTACAATTTCAGATACCACACAAGACGATCTATTGCAATTATGCAGTTATAAGGAATGACAATCTTTTAAACACAAATTCAGCCGTTTTGGGTCAGCCATTTTGGGCCCCAAAACGGCTGTCCAACAATTCAGGCTGTACAAGAGTTGCGATCCGGGTTTTCCACATGTTTATATCGGCTTCTACTTCGATTTCTATACAAATTTCTGGAGGTAAAATGGCAACAAACCATGTTGGTCCCCAAAAAATTAAATCGAATTTTTCATACCAACACTAATGCACCGGATCTCTTCAGAACTCCGAAATGAAACATGCTTGGGTGAGAGTAGTACTATGATGGGTGACCTCCCGAAAATTCCTTGGGTTGGACCTCTTTTTTATTTTATTTTCAAACCATATGGCGTTCAATATTCAAAAATCGATAAAGTTTGAATCGTGAGGAACTACGTCGTCCATAGCACCATTTCGGAAAGCCCCCAATACAATCTATGGCAGTGATAAGGCATGGAAATTTCAAACCACAATTCAACTGTTTCGGGACGATTCGGGCAGTAAAAGAGTTGTAAACTGGGTTTTCCACGTGTTTTTATAGGCTTCTACATCGATTTGCATACAAATTTATGCAGGTAAAATGACAACAAATCATGTTTGTTCACAGAAAATTAAATCGAATTTTTCGATGAGAGATATATATGGTATTACGAGTCATGTAATAATGGTGCAAACATACCAGCGCTAATGACCCAGATCCCATCAGAAATTCGTAATGAAACGTGTTTCGGTGAGAGTAATACTAGGATGGGTGACCTCCGAGGATGTCCTCGGATTGCACCTCTCTTTTTTTTCAAACCATATCGCGTCCAATATTAGAAAACCCATAACTCTCGAATCGTGAGGAATTACGTCGCCCATAGCACCATTTCAGAAAGCACCCAAAACGATCTCCTGCAGTGATAAGGCGTGACAATTTTTCAAACCCAAATTCAGACATTTTTGGTCAGCCATTTGGGCCCCAAAATGGCTGCCGAACAATTCAGGCTGTTAAAGAGTTGCGGTATGGGTTTTTATCGGCTTCTACATCGATTTCCATACTAATTTATGGAGGTAAAATGGCAACAAACCATGTTGGTCCCCAAAAAATTAAGTAGAATTTTTCAATGAGATATATATATATATATATATATGGAATCGCGAGTCATGGAAGAATGGTGCAATCATACCAGCGCTAATGACCCGGATCCCATCAGAACTCTGTAATGAAACGTGCTTAGGTGAGAGTAGTACTAGGATGGGTAACCTCACGGGAAGTCTCTGTGTTGCACGTCATTTTATTTTGTTTTCAAACCATAACGTGTCCAATATTCAAAAACCCTTAAATATTTAATCGTGAGAAACTACGTCGCTCATAGCACAATTTCGGAAACCACCTAAAACGATCTATTGCAATTATGCAGTTATAAGGCATGAAAATTTTTTAAACACAAATTCAGCCGTTTTGGGTCAGCCATTTTGGGCCCCAAAACGGCTATCCAACAATTCAGGCTGTAAAAGAGTTGCGATCTGGGTTTTCCACATGTTTATATCGGCTTCTACATCGATTTCTATACAAATTTCTGGAGGTAAAATGGCAACAAACCATGTTGGTCCCCAAAAAATTAAATCGAATTTTTCATACCAACACTAATGCACCGGATCCCTTCAGAACTCCGAAATGAAACGCGCTTGGGTGAGAGTAGTACTATGATGGGTGACCTCCCGAAAAGTCTTGGGTTGGACCTCTTTTTTATTTTATTTTCAAACCATATGGCGTTCAATATTCAAAAATCCATAAAGTTTGAATCGTGAGGAACTACGTCGTCCATAGCACCATTTCAGAAGGCCCCCTATACAATCTATGGCAGTGATAAGGCATGGAAATTTCAAACCATAATTCAACTGTTTCAGGACAATTCGGGCAGTAAAAGAGTTGTAAACTGGGTTTTCCGCGTGTTTTTATAGGCTTCTACATCGATCTGCATACAAATTTATGCAGGTAAAATGACAACAAATCATGTTTGTTCATAGAAAAGTAAATCGAATTTTTCGATGAGAGATATATATGGAATTACGAGTCATGTAATAAAGGTGCAAACATACCAGCGCTAATGACCCAGATCCCATCAGAAATTCGTAATGAAACGTGTTCGGGTGAGAGTAATACTAGGATGGGTGACCTCCGAGGATATCCTCGGATTGCACCTCTCTTTTTTTTTCAAACCATATCGCGTCCAATATTAGAAAACCCATAACTCTCGAATCGTGAGAAATTACGTCGCCCATAGCACCATTTCAGAAAGCACCCAAAACGATCTATGGCAGTGATAAGGCGTGACAATTTTTCAAACCCAAATTCAGCCATTTTTGGTCAGCCATTTGGGCCCCAAAATGGCTGCCGAACAATTCAGGCTGTAAAAGAGTTGCGATATGGGTTTTTATCTGCTTCTACATCGATTTCCATACTAATTTATGGAGGTAAAATGGCAACAAACCATGTTGGTCCCCAAAAAATTAAGTAGAATTTTTCAACGAGATATATATATATATATATATATATATATGGAATCGCGAGTCATGGAAAAATCGTGCAATCATACCAGCGCTAATGACCCGGATCCCATCAGAACTCTGTAATGAAACGTGCTTAGGTGAGAGTAGTACTAGGATGGGTAACCTCACGGGAAGTCTCTGTGTTGCACCTCATTTTATTTTATTTTCAAACCATAACGTGTCCAATATTCAAAAACCCATAAATTTTTAATAGTGAGAAACTATGTCGCTCGTAGTACAGTTTCAGATACCACACAAAACGATCTATTGCAATTATGCAGTTATAAGGAATGAAAATTTTTTAAACACAAATTCAGCCGTTTTGGGTCAGCCATTTTGGGCCCCAAAACGGCTGTCCAACAATTCAGGCTGTACAAGAGTTGCGATCTGGGTTTTCCACATGTTTATATCGGCTTCAACATCGATTTCTATACAAATTTCTGGAGGTAAAATGGCAACAAACCATGTTGGTCCCCAAAAAATTAAATCAAATTTTTCATACCAACACTAATGCACCGGATCCCTTCAGCACTCCAAAATGAAACGTGCTTGGGTGAGAGTAGTACTATGATGGCTGACCTCCCGAAAAGTCCTTGGCTTGGAACTCTTTTTTATTTTATTTTCAAACCATATGGCGTTCAATATTCAAAAATCCATCAAGTTTGAATCGTGAGGAACTACGTCGTCCATAGCACCATTTCGGAAAGCCCCCAATACAATCTATGGCAGTGATAAGGTATGGAAATTTCAAACCACAATTCAACTGTTTCGGGACGATTCGGGCAGTAAAAGAGTTGTAAACTGGGTTTTCCACGTGTTTTTATAGGCTTATACATCGATTTGCATACAAATTTATGCAGGTAAAATGACAACAAATCATTTTTGTTCACAGAAAATTAAATCAAATTTTTCGATGAGAGATATATATGGAATTACGAGTCATGTAATAATGGTGCAAACATACTAGCGCTAATGACCCAGATCCCATCAGAAATTCGTAATGAAACGTAATTCGGTGAGAGTAATACTAGGATGGGTGACCTCCGAGGATGTCCTCGGATTGCACCTCTCTTTTTTTTCAAACCATATCGCGTCCAATATTAGAAAACCCATAACTCTCGAATCGTGAGGAATTACGTCGCCCATAGCACCATTTCAGAAAGCACCCAAAACGATCTATGGCAGTGATAAGGCGTGACAATTTTTCAAACCCAAATTCAGCCATTTTTGGTCAGCCATTTTG
>CAKOAT010247488.1:34660-47047 GCA_932364175.1 Eruca vesicaria subsp. sativa | reverse complement strand
TTTTATAAAACTCGAGAAATCGTTTTATAAAACTCGAGAATCGTTTTATAAAACTCGAGAAATCGTTTTATAAAACTCGAAGATCGTTTTATAAAACTCGAGAAATCGTTTTATAAAACTCAAGAATCGCTTTTATAAAACTCGAAGATCGTTTTATAAAACTCGAGAAATCGTTTTATAAAACTCGAGAATCGTTTCACAAAACTCGAGAAATCGTTTTATAAAACTCGAAGATCGTTTTATAAAACTCGAGAAATCGTTTTATAAAACTCAAGAATCGCTTTTATAAAACTCGAAGATCGTTTTATAAAACTCGAGAAATCGTTTTATAAAACTCGAGAAATCGTTTTATGAAACTCGAGAATCATTTTATAAAACTCGAAGATCGTTTTATAAAACTCAAAGATAGTTTTATAAATCTCGAAGATCGTTTTATAAAACTCGAAGGACGTTTTATGAAATCAGAAGATCGTTTTATAAAACTCGAGAATCGTTTTACGAAACCGCAAAAAACCGAAAAAGCCGTAAAACGCGAACTAGTCGCAACTAGTTCGCCGATGGGCAAACTAAGAAGTGCTTTTCTAGGTCGCCCATCGGCGAACTAAGCCGGGCCGGCTTAGTTCGCCGATGGGCGAACTAGGACAAGCTCGACTAGTTCACCAATCGGCGAACTAAGCCGGCCCGGCTTAGTTCGCCGATGGGCGAACTAAGAAGCACTCTCTAGTTCGCCCATCGGCGAACTAAGCCGGCCCGGCTTAGTTCGCCGATGGGCGAACTAAGAGGCACTCTCTAGTGCGCCCATCGGCGAACTAAGCCGGCCCGGCTTAGTACGCCGATGGGCGAACTAGGACAAGCTCGACTAGTTCAACCATCGGCGAACTAAGCCGGACCGGCTTAGTTCGCCGATGGGCGAACTAGAGACATCCCGGACACTCTGCATCTCGATTTCCCGCATTCCCGATTTGAAACTTACGTCTTTCGACAAGGTCGCGTTCTAAACCACGGCCGAAATATCTCCCGTTCCATCTCGATCCGACTTACCGTTCGAGTTTTACGATAAAAACCGTAAAACTTCGTTTTCTCGGAAAGAACTCGAGGAAATCGTATAAAACGCCAACGGTTAAACGAAACACCTAACATTGCCTAAACTATACGATTTATCCGAGATTTCTCATTGAAATCATAAAAACGCGCTTTTAATAAAAAACGCCGAGTAAGTCGTAAAAACGATTCTTCGAGTTTTATAAAACGATTCTCGAGTTTTATAAAACGATTCTTCGAGTTTTATAAAATGATTCTCGAGTTTTATAAAACGATTCTTCAAGTTTTATAAAACGATTATCGAGTTTTATAAAACGATTTCTCGAGTTTTATAAAATGATTCTCGAGTTTTATAAAACGATTCTCGAGTTTTATAAAACGATTCTTCGAGTTTTATAAAACGTTTCTTCGAGTTTTATAAGACGATTCTTGAGTTTTATAAAACGATTTCTCGAGTTTTATAAAACGATTCTTCGAGTTTTATCAAACGGTTCTCGAGTTTTATAAAACGATTCTCGAGTTTTATAAAACGATTTCTCGAGTTTTATAAAACGATTCTCCGAGTTTTTATAAAACGATTCTCGAGTTTTATAAACCGTTTCTCGAGTTTTATAAAACGATCTCTGAGTTTTATAAAATTACTTTTGCGGAAAGTAATGATCCCAGAAGTTATCGTAGACGTTGATTTCGAGATTACGTTTTTTGACACCAACAAAAACGATTCTCGAGTTTTATAAAACGATTTCTCGAGTTTCATAAAACGATCTTTCGAGTTTTATAAAACGTATTTTTATTTTTACTTTTGCGGATACTTTTAGCCATTGATTCCGTCGTGACCGATTTTGACACCAACAGTTTGGCTCGTCCCAATGGTCTTGAATTCATTCGAGAGTTTTTCCGAGTCCCAGAGGCAGTAGATTTTCGCCTCCCGCTAGCCGGAGAGAGCGATAAAGTTGCGCCCAACGGTTTCTTTACGTGCTACAACGTATTTCTATTGCAATGTCATTTGTGGTTTCCGGTTCCGGAAATCGTTGTTCGATACCTTCCTAGGCTCCGACTGTCGATCAGCCAGTTGACCGCACGCAGCTTGCAACAACTCGTTGATCTCTTGACGTTGAGTTATGAGCGGGGAATAACCCTTAGCGTCAATTATCTTGAGGGTTTATTGAGACCTGAGGAAGCGCGCAAAGGATTAACTTATGGCCTAGCGCGGAAATAGTCACTTGTTGCATGTCGAATTACCCTTGCTGGAAGAAAATCTTCTTCTACGTTCGTATTGACAGCGCATCAGTTGAGGAGAAATGCATTCCCCTTTTCGTGACCACATGGGGTCGGAAAGGTATGCGATCCGAATGCGTATGATTTGCTTCTTTTTTTTTTCCTTTACTTATTCGCTTTTGTTTTCTGCAGAGACCAATCCTTTACCTCCGTTTCCAGCAGACCTTCCGATTATTACTGCTTCGCTTAAACACGGGGAAGTTAGCTGGGGCAGTTTTTCTCTGCAGCGTGTACGTCGTGCGGTTGCCCTTTTTCAGTCTCGACTTTTTGCAGATTCTCCGATTTGTGAAGAGGATCCTTGCATAGGAAAATTCGTCCCGTAGGTGCCTTCGACGAGGAGGGGCAAGTCGAGATCTCGAAAAGAGAAACACTTGGCCATTGATAGTGATGCATCCCACCGCACCGCCTCTTCTAACAATATTCTCAAGTATTTCCTCGATAGTCAGGCGGACGAAGGCGTTTGGGCAAACGCGGGGGGTTCATCAACCTCTTACTTCCCGGGTGGTGATCCTGACTATGTTCCGGAATTTGCTAAAGGATTCGAGCAAGCTAACGAGGTTTGTTTTATTTAAACAACTTTCAATCGGACAGTTTCGCTCATCTTCTCTTTTGTAGGGCCTTCTGACAATGAGCCGAGCCCTAAATGACCGCAACGCCGAAGCTCGTCTTGCCGAGTTTCACGCAGACATAGCGGAAAACGAAGTTTCTCGTCTTCGGGCGGAGATTGAGGCCAACCAAGCGGAAGAAATGGTTGAGAGTGAGGTAGCTCGTGTAAGGAGCGAGTGCGCGGTTAATGCTCGCCGTGCTAGGGAGCTTTCTGATCAGCGAGTTCGTCGTGCTCGCCGCGCAGGCAAAAGGGAGGTTTCTGAAGAGATGAGGATCCGTCGTGAACAATTTGCGACCTGCTACTCAAAAGCCGAGATCGCTCAACGGGCCAACGGCAATTATCTCGAGTGTCGCGGTGTTGTTCATGGAGTGTCTCTTACTCAGAACGAGGGTTACTCGTATGCCAAAGAGTATCATGTGCAGTTGAAGCGTTTGGATCAGAGGAGAGATATGCAGCCCGAATTATTCGATCTCAAGGCGCGCATGTGGGTTCAGTGGAACCCCGTTGTTGTGTCGCCGGATTCGGTTGAAGTCGAGCCTGAGGTTCCGAACGCGAGCGGCGAAGTCGATCAACCGTGGATTGATGATAATGTTGGCCAGAGCGCAGCGTACGTGTTTGATGATTTAGATGTATGATGTTATTGTTTTTATGATTTTGTTGTAGTTTTTCCGGGACTGGCCGTTGGTGGCTTTGAATCCCTGCCGCTTGGCGGCGTATGTTTGAATGAAAACTAAAAATATTTTCTAAGTATGAAATCTGCATTTCGTTTAAGATGTAGAGGGAAGAATACGAGTTGTCGTCTCGCATCTAACTCTTGGTGTAGATCGTCCGGTTCGTTTACTCGGAATGTTTCGATTTTCGCAAGTATTTAGATATGGGCGAAGTGACATGCCTTTAGGATCTCGATTCATGCCTTGAGACGTTAGAGACCAGTGTGCTGGGTTTAGGGCAAGACCTATGTTTACTTTCGGATTGAGGCTATGCGATGAGTAGTCAGCTTTCGTTTTGCCTGTTGCGATTTTAACCTGATTCCATAGCAATTTATAATCCGCGATAGGTTCTCGGCTTATACGATTCGTCTGGTTGGAACCGAGCATCTCACCGGGAACAATTTCTAAGTTGTGCGGAAGTGCTGACCAAAAGTTTGGATTTCTTTTATAGCGCGTTATTTTATCCTCGTCGGATGTGTGCGGACCAGTGGGTCAGTGCGTTTTTTTAGGAAGGCTAGCGTGCTCGACGGGGCCAATCGCCGAGCGTTTGTGTTTTTACAGTCGCAGACGGACTTTTGTGAAATATTTTTCTTAAGACTTTAGGCGACGTCTCGCCGGTTCTTTCCGAAAATATTTTGATGTACAAGTTTCGTAGAAACGATTAAGTAGTTGTTACTGCGGAAGTAATTTCCGGATGTTTGGAATTTTTTTTTTTTTGTGTTTTCCATAGTAGAGTAGATTTTATAATACTCTAACTTTGCCTTTATTAAAAGGTTTCGAAAATTTCGATTACAAAGCGAATGTTTTAAAATCCGGGAGTATTCGAATACTCGTATATGCACCCACTCTCCCCCCCCCCGTTTTGGAAAGGGGGATAGCTGAACTCGTCCTTAGGCGAGCTGCCTACGTATTCCTTTCGGAAATCAAGCCATCTCGTAGTTCAGATTGTTGGTGCGAGTATGCTTACTCGGCTGTCGCAGACTCTTTGATAACTTGAGTCGCTGGATTGGTGTCTTGGTCCGGGTTTGTCTCCTCCGGTTGGGTAGAAGCGATGGGTGCAGAAGCTTGTTTCTTTTCGACTGTTGCTGGTTTTGTAACGTTCTCCGCGGGCGGTGGTGTGTACTTCGCCCGTTTTGGTTTCACGATTGCGACCGCCAATTGCCTTAGATTATGTTCGGCTAAAAAGCAAGAATGCGATTGTATTTGGAATCCTCAGATCGCTGCGACTCTTGTAGGGGTCGGGAACTTGATGCCTAAGTGATATGTCGACAGAACCGCCTTCATGGAATTTATCCAAGGCGCGCCCATGATCACGTTGTAGATGGCTGTGAAATCGACGACCGCGAAGTTGACGATTTTCGTCACTTTGTTGGCTGCGACCGGTAGTCGGATCGATCCCAGAGTCATAGATGTTTCGCCGGAGAAACTAGTCAACGGCTTCGGTACCGGCTCGACCTCCGAAAAATCGATTCCCATGCGTGCCAACGTGTTGCGGAAGATTATGTTGACGGTTCTTCCAGTATCGACCAGGACTCGAGCGACTTCTAGGTCACTTATCACTAAGTCAATGACGAGGGGATCGGCATGTGGTTGGTCGATTCCGCTGGTTTCTGCTTCGTCGATAGAGATCACCCCCTTTGGAGTGTTATCCGATGGTACCTTCCAACTCGAGCCGGTTTCGGATTTTCGTTGGTAAGATTTGATAGACGAGACGGTGTCGTTGTAATACTGCGATTCGCCAATGATCATATTGATCTTTCGGCGGTTAGCATCGTTACCTTTCTCGTCTTGCCTTCGTCCGCATTTTTCGCCCGACTGGTTCCCTTGAGGCGGAGTTTCCGCTTGCGAGTTCCTGTCATTTTTCGGAGGGCAATCTGAATCGCGGATAAGATCCTTGACGCTGGATATTTCCAAGAGTTCACCCGCGACTAGTTTTGCAGCAAGTCTGGCGCCGAGGACTTTGCAGTGCATGGTAGGGTGCCAACGGGTTTGGTGGAGATTGCAGAAGGAATTCTCGTCATAGTTTGGATTCATTGACCACGTGTTCCCCGTAATTCGCCCTTGACCATGTCTGAGTAGATTTCTTTGTTAGATTTAGGGTTCACATAGTTATGAGGGATTATCCCCAACTATGGAATGTTGAATTGTTGATATTCATTATCCAAATGAACCCTAGTGCTTACTCTAGAGTAGCTACCTAGAGTACGATCATGGATGTGATTTAACTTGTTAATCATTGTCCTGAAATGATTTGGCATGAGCTTAGATCCTCTAGGGTTGTGCGAGAGCCAGTCTATGATCTTGGTGAACACATTTTCGATTCGATCTTAATCTATATCGATCGATACTCCTATAGAGTCATCGATCGACAGCAACCCATATCGTCTTCTCATTATCTCTACAACATCTCTATCTCTCATCTCTGTAAAAAGTAACAAAATTCACTCTCTTCTCTTTCATCTCTCGCACTTTGATTTAACAATCATTATTCTTTATATTCTCTCATTTTTCATGAGTCATATAATTTTGAAGCAACCAAATTGATAGAAAGAAACAAAATTGTAATCTCTGGTATTTAAAAAATAAGATGGAGAAGCACATAAAACAAACTTAACAAGAGAGCACCAGAACTTGTCACTGGAACCAGATTCAGATCGAATTCAAACGACAAGACCAATCATCAAGAAGGGAAAGTCGATCCTTGTCAAAAACAGCAAGGAATATCCAGGTTCATCCTCTTTTATAGCTTCAAGTTCAAATATTTTTGATTATTTTTGTCCGTGTCACATTTTCTCTCTATGTTCCTCTCTGCTTTGATCTCTCTCTCTCTCTGCCTTTGTCCCTCTCTCTCTCTCTCTCTCTCTCTCTCTCTCTCTCTCTCTCTTTTTCTCTCGCTTGTTCTTCCTCTCGCAGTGGCGTTAATGGTGACGGCAGACAAGAATTCCTCTTCATAGGCGTTACCGGGCCATTTCGTGTCTTTTACTGATTTCGACGTTGGCATCTGTCGCACTTGACGATAAAGGCATGAACGTCGCGGAACATTGTAGGCCACCATAATCCAGCTTGGAGAACTTTTGAAACCGTTTTAAAGGTTGCAAAATGTCCAACGTATTCGGATTCATGGAAGTGATAGATGATATATGAAATCTCAGCTTCAGCTACGCATCGTCGAAATATGCCGTCGGCGCATTGTTTGTAAAGGTAAGGTTTGTCCCAATGGTACCTTCTTACTTCTCTGAAGAACTTTTTTCTGTCGTAGTTTTTAAGTTCTTCAGGTTCGACGTTTTTGGCAAGATAGTTCACTATGTCAGCGTACCAAGGTCTTTCGCTAAATCGCTTATCCACAGCATGCGTTTCGTGCGTAATGTCTCCATTCTGAGAGATGTTATGTTTATTTTTGATTGCTTGGCATGCCACAGTCGGGATCGTATCAATGGTGTTCTTAGATGAGATGTTCCTTAGGTCAATATCGTCAGTTCCATCGATCGACATGGTATCACTAGTAACGATCAACTGAATTGATTGTTCATCGATCGACATATGATCTCCGAAGTTAATGCTTTCAGTATCAACTGTCGATGCAAGTTCAGATGAGAGTTGCATCTGACCGATAAGTGATGAACCTGTGAAGTACACATTTTCAGTCGGTATGAAATCATTAATGGGGACTTCTTCGTCTACTCTTATCCGGGAAAGATGATCTGCGACACCATTGTCCACTCCCCTCTTATCTTTTATTTCCATATCGAACTCCTGGAGAAGGAGTATCCATCGGATAAGCCGTGGTTTCGCATCTTTCTTTTGCATAAGATATTTAATAGCTGCATGATCAGTGTGAACAATGACCTTTGAGCCCCTTAGATAGTTACGGAATTTTTCGAAAGCGTATACCACTGCAAGTAGTTCTTTCTCAGTTGTTCCGTAGTTTCTCTGAGCTTCGTCCAGAGTTCGGCTAGCGTAATAGATAGCATGTAGCTTATTATCTTTTCGTTGCCCGAGAACCGCACCTACAGCGAAATCACTCGCATCGCAAATTATTTCGAATGGGAGATTCCAGTCAGGTGCTTGTACAACGGGGGCAGTTATCAGTGCTTTCTTGATCTTTTCAAATGCTTGTTGGCATTCTGGTGTAATATCAAATTTAGTGTCCTTGCAAAGGAGGATAGTCAGGGGTCTGGCTATCTTGCTGAAATCCTCTATAAATCTTCTATAAAATCAAACATGTCCTAGAAAGCTCCTGATGTCCCTTATGTTAGTCGGGGGTGGTAGACTCGTCATCACCTCTATCTTTGCTCTGTCTACTTCAATTCCGGCTGCGGACACATTGTGTTCGAGTACAATTTAGTCATTAACCATGAAATGGCATTTTTCCCAGTTTAGGACTAGATTCTTCTCCTCACATCTCTCCAAGACTTTGCATAGGTTGTCGAGACAATTTTTAAAACTCCTTCCATAAACTGAGAAATCATCCATGAAGTTTTCTATCATATCAGTGAAGATTGACATCATGCAGCATTGGAAAGTAGCTGGCGCTTTACATAGACCAAATGGCATCCTCCGATATGCGAAGGTTCCATAGGGGCAAGTGAAAGTTGTCTTTTCTTTGTCATCCGGATGTATCGGGATTCGGAAAAATCCGGAATATCCATCAAGAATACAATAGTATTGGTGATTGGCTAATCTTTCCAACATTTGGTCAATAAAAGGCAGAGGAAAGTGATCTTTCCAGGTTGCAGAATTCGGCTTTCTATAATCGATACACATTCGGTGTCTGGTCATAGTCCTTGTTGGGATTAGCTCATCTTTTCCGTTCTTAACGACTGTAATACCTCCCTTTTTGGGTACTACGTGGACCGAGCTTACCCAATTGCTATCAAAAATTGGATAGATTATCCCTGCATCAAGTAGTTTGATGATTTCCTTCTTCACGACTTCCTGGAGATTTGGGTTTAGTCGTCTCTGATGCTCTATGGATCCGGTGCATGCAAAGGTCAGGAGAGATTCCTGGGATGTCATCTAAAGAGTATCCAAGTGCTTTCCTATGCTTGCGAAGTTTGTTTCAGTAATAGAGCAAGTTCCCCACTAGTGAGATTTGTGTTAACTATCACTGGATAGGAATTGTCCATAAGAAAAGCATACTTGAGTCCAGCAGGTAGCGGCTTAAGCTCCACATTTGGTAATTTTTCTTTCGTAAGATTTCCAAATGACGGCGGGTGTCGATCGATATCAGTATTCGGATATCGATAGATATCAATCTTAGATTCATCGTCGCCTTTGGTTTCGATACCTGAGGTTTCTCGACCAGTCTCCAAGAGACGATCGCACTCGTCTGCTCAGTTATCTATGCTGAAAACTTCGTTCTGAGCAAGTACAAGCTCATTTTCCAGATGATCATCCGAGTACGATTTCTCAAAAGATTCTTGGGTCAGCTCATCAATCTCATCAACATAAGATGATTGTTTATTTATCAAAGGAAGTGTGATGATTTTTTCCATATCAAATCTCATAGGGATGTTTCCTATGTTAAGATTTATTCGTCCTTCCTTGACATAAATAATGGCGTTTGCAGTAGCAAGGAATGGTCTACCTAATAGAATCGGATCCCTTGGTTCGTTCTTATAATGCAGCAAACAAAATCTGTTGGGACAACGCATCCATCGATTTTTACAGGTACATCTTCAAGTACTCCTTCCGGGATCCTAAAAGATCTATCGGCGAGAACTAATTGGATGTTTTATGATAAATCAAGCTGTGATCTTACCTCATGCAGACAAGGACTTCAATCCCCTAAGAGGTGTGATGTACATCTGAGATTGATAGCTCACTTGAGTGAGCTAATCCCAACAAGGACTGTGACCGGACACCGAATGTGTATCGATTATAGAAAGCTGAATTCCGCAACCCGGAAAGATCACTTTCCTCTGCCTTTTATTTACCGAATGTTGGAATTATTAGCCAATCACCAATACTATTGTTTTCTTGATGCATATTCCGGATTTTTCCAAATCCCGATACATCCGGATGACCAAGAAAAGACAACTTTCATTTGCCCCTACGGAACCTTCGCATATCGGAGGATGCCATTTGGTATGTGTAACGCGCCAGCTACTTTCCAACGCTGCATGATGTCAATATTCACTGATATGATAGAAAAATTCATGGAAGTATTCATGGATGATTTCTCAGTTTATGGATCGAGTTTTAAAGATTGTCTCGACAACCTATGCAAAGTGTTGGAGAGATGTGAGGAAAAGAATCTAGTCCTAAACTAGGAAAAATGCCATTTCATGGTTAATGACGGAATTGTACTCGAACACAAAGTGTCCGCAGCCTGAATTGAAGTAGAGAGAGCAAAGATAGAGGTGATGATGAGTCTACCACCCCCGACTAACATAAGGGACATAAGGAGCTTTCTAGGACGTGCTGGATTTTATTGAAGATTTATAGAGGATTTCAGCAAGCCAGACCTTTGACTATCCTCCTTTGCAAGGACACTAAATTTTATTTTACACCAGAATGCCAACAAGCATTTGAAAAGATCAAGAAAGCACTGATAACTGCCCCTGTCATACAAGCACCTGACTGGAATCTCCCATTCAAAATAATGTGCGATGCGAGTGATTTCGCTGTAGGTGCGGTTCTCGGGCAACAAAAAGATAATAAGATACATGCTATCTATTACGCCAGCCGAACTCTGGACGAAGCTCAGAGAATCTACGGATGAACTGAGAAAGAACTACTTGCAGTGGTATACGCTTTCGAAAAATTCCGTAACTATCTAGTGGGCTCAAAGGTCATTGTTCACACTGATCATGCAGCTATTAAATATCTTACGCAAAAGAAAGATGCAAAACCACGGATTATCTGATGGATACTCTTTCTCCAGGAATTCGATATGGAAATAAAAGATAAGAGGGGAGTGGACAATGGTGTCGCAGATCATCTTTCCCAGACAAGAGTAGACGAAGAAGTCCCCATTAATGATTTCATACCGACTGAAAATGTGTACTTCACAAATTCATCACTTATCGGTCAGATACAACTCTCATCCGAACTTGCATTGACCGTTGATACTGAAAGCATTAACTTCGGAGATCAGATGTCGATCAATGAACAATCAATTCAATCGATCGATACTAGTGATACCATGTCGATCGATGGAACTGACGATATTGACCTACGGAACATCTCATTTAAGATCACCATCGATACGACCCCGACTGTGGCATGCCAAGCAATCAAAAATAAACATACTATCTCCCAGAATGGAGACATTACACACGAAACGAATGCTGTGGATAAGCGATTTAGCGAAAGACCTTGGTACGCTGACATAGTGAACTATCTTGCCGCAAACATCGAACCTGAATAAATTAAAAACTACAACAGAAAGAAGTTCTTCAGAGAAGTAAGAAGGTACCATTTGGACGAACCTTACCTTTACAAACAATGCGCCGACGGCATATTTCGACGATGCCTAGCTGAAACTGAGATTTCAGATATCATCTATCACTGCCATGGATCCGAATACGCTGGACATTTTGTAACATTTAAAACGGTTTCAAAAATTCTACAAGCTTGATTCTGGTGGCCTACAATGTTCTGCAACGTTCATGCCTTTATCGTCAAGTGCGACAGATGCCAACGTCGAGGAAAAATCAGCAAAAGACACGAAATGGAGCAAAAATTCATTCTTGAAGTTGAAGTCTTTGATTCCTGGGGGATAGACTTCATGGGTCCTTTCCCATCTCCTTACGGAAACAAATACATTCTGGTTGCTGTCGATTACGTTTCCAAATGGGTTGGAGCAGTTGCTTCACCAACAAATGATGCTTCTGTTGTTATCAAACTTTTAAAGAGTATCATTTTTCCAAGATTTGGAGTCCCTCGCGTAGTTATAAGCAATGGTGGAACTCATTTCATCAACAAAATTTTTGAGAATCTACTCAAAAAGAACGGAGTTCACCATAGAGTAGCAACACCTTACCATCCGCAAACAAGTGGACAAGTCGAAGTTTCTAACAGACAAATAAAAGAAATTTTGGAAAAGACTGTAGGTGCCACGAGAAAGGATTGGTCTAGGAAATTAGTTAATGCACTCTGGGCTTACTGAACCGCCTTTAAAACGCCACTCGGAACAACTCCACTTCACTTACTCTACGGAAAATCTTGCCATTTACCGGTCGAGTAAGAACATAAAGCAGCCTGGGCTACTAAATTGTTGAACTTTGACATAAAGACAGCTGCAGAACGGAGACTCATCCAACTTAATGAACTGGATGAAATAAGGCATCTGGCCTATGAGAACTCTAAGTTATATAAAGAGAGGGCCAAAGCTTATCATGAAAAACATATCATTTCTCGACATTTCGTCCCAAATGATCAGGTTATCTTATATAACTGTCGTTTGACTTTATTTCCCGGAAACTTCGATCTCGTTGGTCTGGCTCTTTTACTGTCACAGCGGTCCAACCCAATGGAGCCATTACCCTTGTAAATGAGAAAGGAGAAGAATTCACGGTAAATGGCCAACGAGTAAAACAATATTGGGTTAAGCCCCCAAATGTAAAACCCCTAAAGTTAGGCATGCCTAACTCCAACTAGGGTAAGGATCAGATCAGTCAAGCTAAACGACTTAAAATACGTGTTGAGTGGAAGGCAACCCACTATTAGGATTTCATTTACCATACTTCTAGGATTAAAATTTTTTTTTAGTTATCATTATTAATTATTTAGATTTTTAAGATTTTT
>CAKOAT010247488.1:21802-34560 GCA_932364175.1 Eruca vesicaria subsp. sativa | reverse complement strand
GATCGATATTGACATATCAGTATCGATCTATACGGACTTATCGAGGGCGGACTCCTTTTAAGTCGACATGCACCGTTTTTCACCCCCACAATCACAAACCACTCCCAAAACTCACAAACCTCTCCTTCTCTCTCGATTCTTCACGGAATCTAACCGTTTTTTACCTTAATCGACTCATAATTCACCTCTTATCTCGGTTTTTCTCTCCAATCCACAATCCTCAAGTAAATTAGCTCAAGTGAGCTATCAGTCCTTGTCGGCATGAAGTCGGCAATGTCTTGATATCACTAAAATTACCCTAATGAGTGATTTATACTCTCTCAAATAAGAGGTCGAGTTGTAGTACTTAGGGATCGAATTACGGGGAGCTAGGGTACCTAATAGATCTAATAGTTATATGATTAAACTAGGCTAATAGGTATTAATGCAGTAAATAAATATAGTAAACTTAAAAGCAGTAAACAAGATGAACAAGATAATTGTTCAGCTTGGCAAGGAATGGTTTGATAGAAGGATGGTTGCTAGATCTAGGGTTTATATTCAGGTTATCAGGATTATAATGCTATAGATGCCTAACAAGTTGCATGCATGATATTAAAGAGCTTCAACTCTTAGATGAATCTATCAGCTTTCGCAGTCTAGACTCATCCATGAATCTAATGCCGACAATATCGATCGACGTTTTGACAGCGATATCGATTGATATATACTTGTCGTCGATCGATTAATCTATAGGAATATCGATCCGTATAGGTTCAGATCGAGTTGATTGACTGGCTCTCGCTTATCCCTAGAGGATCTTAGCTTATACAGGATGATATCAGAATGATGATTAATGAATTAATGCCATCATGTTCATGGTTCTAGTTCATGACTCTAGAATCAACCATTAGGGTTCATCATGATAATGAATATCACAACTTAGAAATCTATAGTTGGGGCTAATACCACAACTTATCTGAACCCTAAATCCAACAGGTGGATCTATTTAGACATGAAGATTGTCACAGAAATCATAGATGAATAGATGAAGAACATAAATAATATAAAACCAAAACCAATGGAGTTCTAGGAGGACTCCGATAGGAGTTCCTCCCTTCTCTCCTAACTAAGAGAAACAATAGATAAGAACTTAGAAAAACTTAAATAGCGTGTAGCCGTCAACAATGGCTTAGAAATAACATAAATAGGGTTTCAAGTCGTCAAGGGTATTTTGGTAACTTAGTGATATCTTCTGGGCTTCAGTCGGTCATGAAATATAGTCAGCCCATGTTCTGGCATTCATATCAATCGATGTGATGTGTCTCCCATCGATCGACATGCACATATCTTCTCGGCAGCTTTCTCTCGCGAGGCAGACTAACCACTAATTAGTAAAACGAGCATAACTTCTGATCTAACCGTTGGATTGACCTCAAACCGGTGGCATTGGAAAGCTAACTCAAAGCTATATCTTGTGTCCAAATACAGCTAAATCTCACAATGGGAAGGTCTCCATCCAAATCTAAACATCTGACGCGTCTGCGGAGTTCTACACTTAAAGGCTCCAAAAGACACCAAAATCACCACTTTACTCGATATCGTACCTAAACCTGTAAATACTATAAATAGACTCTATATTGTAGTAAATATATATGAAAACACCTATAAACCATGGTTAAAAATGGGTAAAATCCATGGTCGATCAACTCCCCCAGACTTACCCTTTTGCGTGTCCTCAAGCAAAATAGATAGGAAGTCTCTCTGAAAGAGATTTGAAAATAGCAGGGACTCAAAAAATTTTAAAAACTCAGTCACCATCTCTCTAGTAGTGCAAACCAAATCATAAACATCCTAACCTTAGAAGCACATTATACAATATCCTAGTATATCAACCAAATTCACTTAGTCAACAACTCAACAGATCATGTCCGACAATCCCCTCTACTAACCTCATTTCTTACATAAAATAAAAGTGAAGGCTTTACCCTGGGAATATCGATCAAAGGACACGTGGACTCTCGCCCCAGCAGATATCTGAGTAAATAGGCAGTCTTATTGTGGTTTCTTTTCTCCCTATATCTTCCTTCTCTGAATCCCAAATTTTCTTTTCTTTTTTTTTTCTTTTTTTCTTTCTCAATCCCAATGAACAACAAATGCTCATCTTATTGGTCTTTCTACTTTTGTAGCTTTTTCTGGCAAAGTGTAGGCGAATAGTGGGGTCATGGGTAATGTACCTCTCCCTCGCTTCCACAATGTGTGATCATTCCTTTGAATTAGAATAGTGGGATAATGGGTAATGTACATCTCCCTCTGCCTCTCAGGAAATCCTCTCAGTCTTTTATTTTTCTTTTTGGGATGCCAAAGGAAGGATAGAAGGAAACAAAAATCACCAAGACTTTTTCCTTTTAGATCTGAAAGAGGAATCCGTTCCAGTGTATACCAAGCCCCAAGACAAGCAAATCAAGTCACTATTAGGTTGGAGGTCAGCTTTGGTTCCTTCAAACATTCTAACAAGTGCAAACATAGTTGACAGGTTAATCCACTTTAGTATCTCTAGTACTTCTGCAATCAGTAAATCTAAGACTGGTCTAAAGATTGGTTAGATGACAAGCAATAAATCGAAATAGATCATCATCCCCTTCTTGACTCAATAAAAACTTTTTAAAAAATATTTTAAGTAAGACTCATACAATAGATAAACGATAGTAATCCCCCCATACTTAAATTACACTGTCCCCAGTGTAACACAGCCGGTGGTAAGATGAAAATCATATAGCAGAAGTACGAAATTTAACAAGTAAGAATGATATACCTGACCGGATTAAGTGTCGATCGATAAAATGGGTTACCATCGGTCACTGCAAGTGATGTACCGTCTACTCGGGTCTGCTTTTCTAAATATCTAACTAAACACACAATATTAGTAGAACCTCCCCGAGACTTAAATAACGTTGTGACCAATGTTATACAGCCTAAGATTTGTGGGACAATAAACCATAAGGAAAATATTCAACAAAGAAAGATTGTATACCTGCTTTGATGTGACTATCGATCAACACAGTTAAGTGGCGATCAATTCTTGTGATGATCTGTCGAGTGACACCGGCTGATTGTCATTTGATAGCTGGCGCAGAACTCATCTTCCTCTTTATCGTTTCCTTTTACCTGATATAAATAAAACACTAATATTCTAAAATTTAGTAATAGATAACTAATAAAACCAAAAAAATAAAAAAATTTTGATGAACAGTGCTCTGCTACAGTACACTGCTACAGTAATCCTGCTACAGTATTTCCAAATTTTCCGGTACAATGTTGATCGATTTTGTTGCTACAGTGTCGACCAATGTACTTGCTACAGTGTCGCTCGATTTTCGTGCTACAGTATCGTCGTTACTGTTCATCAGTTTTTTTTTTTTTTTTTTTACCTTTAATCCTTAGAAAACAAAATATCAGTAATAAATGAAAATAAAACCATATTTAAAATTACCTAACAGTGGGTTGCCTCCCAGTCAGCGCTTATTTTTAGTCATTGGCTTGATTTCTTGGAGATCTGATTCAGTCCGGATGAGAATGAGAACTTACTCCAATTCAAGTCTCAATATCTACTATTTGAAGCTTTATCATTCTTGTGTGAAAGCCTCCTCTATAGACTTTTCTCCTTTGTCTATCGTCTCAGTAATAAGGAGTGCTTTAAGCTTTGCATATGGATGTGAGAAGCATCTGCTGCGCACTCTTGATTTTGTGATACTATCTGAAAAGTAAGGAGTCAATGGTAACTGAGAACCTCCTTTGGTTTGTTTCCGCTTCTTCCAATTTCTCCCCTTCTTTCCCACAGACTTGTGTAATCTCACTTTGGATTTCCTGACATCATCTGAGAAGTGAAAAATCAATGATAACTGAGAACCTCCATTGATTCTTTTTCTCTTCTTCCAATTCATCCTCTTCGTTCCCCCAGACGTGTCTGAATGCGTGATTGTATCTCCATCAAAAATATTTCCACACACTTCATACTCGTTCTGCTCTAATTCGCGTCTTGTGTCGATCGATGTACTAATGGTAGTGTCAATCGATTGTGGATTGATCATGTCGATCGATGGTTTCTGGTCCGTGTCGATCGATGTTTCGTCTGCTGGGGTTTTATCGACTTCATCTCTAAATCTCAACCCTTGATGTGAAGCTTCTACGTGCTGATGATCATCCAATACCTCTATGTAAGAACTCAGTTGTGGACCTTTATCTGGTGGAGTAGGAGATTCAGCTTCAAACACCACATTTGGAACCATAATCTTAAACAGGATCATGTATCCTTTTCACTCTTTTGTGAAACCCATCAGCTTCTTTTGTCCGAATAGGTGGTCTCTGATGTTTAGAGACAGTAATGTTTGAGGCTTCAGAATTATGCACTATCTTCTCAACTGGTTCCAGCTTGACTATGTATCCTGGCAAGTCATCCAACCATGGTTGTCGATCGATACAATCAGGTGGGTGTCGATCGATGCTATCTTGTGGATGGTGATCAATGTTGAAGGGTGGGTGTCAATCAATGCTAGCCTGTGACAAAGTCTCTAGATATTTCCTCTTAGCATTCCCTTTTTCAAGCTTTTGTCCTTCCTCTAGTTCCAATAATTCTTCTAGCTCCAAGAAGTCTTTCAGAGTTGCTTTGTCGACATCTGAGGTAAGATCACAGCTTGATTCATCGATGCTCTCCTTTGTCGAATTTGCAATGTCATGTAGACAACTCAAAATTTTCAGGGATTTCAAACGGTATCGATCGATGACAAAAGTCTGTGTCGATCATTTTTGAGGAACTGGGGTCGATATGCGAGATAACTTAAGTTTGTTTAGGACTGTTGCGAGTTTGTTGTGATCAGCAACAAACTTTTTAGGCGATAAATGTTTACGTTGTTTTGGCCTTCGCGAAGGATACGTACGTTAAGAAGTTTTGCGTAATTTTATAGTCGCGGACGTACTGTTAGGTCTTCCAAGAAAATGACCTTATCGAGGAAGGTATTTATGTCGAAAAACTAATCTCCGGGCGTCTGCGACGTCTCGCAGTGCCGAAAGTTGGTTTTTATTTTATATGCCGCGTTTCGTGTTCCGAACGTTTGCAGGCTCGAAGATGTTGCGCGGTGTTGCGAGGGTTTTGTCTTAACCCTGCTTTGCAGGAATACTTTGGTTCGTTTGCGGATATTCGCAATTAAAACTTAAAATTCCTGTTTGGATGTTAGGTAGTTTTATGATTTGTGCTAGAGCAATTAGGACCGAGAGGTCGCGCAAGTTATTACCCCGAAACGAAACGTTTTTCGTTACGGTGCTTTGTGAAGTGTTGACCTTCCGAGATTCGTACGGCTTTAGGAGCTCTGGTACGAGTGTTTTCTTATACGTCGGATTTTGTAGGCAACTTGCTTCGGGAATAGAGTGAATCGCGAGAATACATAACTTAGCCGATTTTCGACAAGTTCGCATTATCCGTTGAATGTATTGGCTTGGCATAAAGGTCGTGTTCAGCTGCACAGCCAAGGTCGTATTTGGTGGAGGATTAGACCACGACACTTTCGTGGTATCGAAAAGGTCGATTCGGTTTGTAAACTTGGCATTGAAGTGAAGCGTGATCGGACAATAGCCAAGTAGCGTTTGTCAAGCTTGATATGCCAAGTATGCCCGTGTTTATAGAAAACATTTTTCCGTTGTAGGTTTGATTTATACGATGAAAGTTTCATATAAACTTTCCTTTGTATCGAAGTTGTTTCTTTTTTACTCGAGGTAGACAGATCCTAAGAAGCTCGATGCAGAGCCCGTGCGGAGTCGTTTGCGGGGCGGTCTCATCTCGGATGTAAACGGGAGGAATGAGAGCGGATGCTCGTGAACCGATGGGCTAAAGAGTGAGATCTTTCAGATCGTGTCGCGAGGAGGCAAAGTTTAGATTGGCCGCCCAGTGCCGGATCGTATAGCTTGGTTTTTGCTATAAGGAAAGTACTTTTCGCAAAACCTGTTACGTTTACTTTCGAGAGTTACTTCGTTATGACATGATCCTGACTATNCAGATCGTGTCGCGAGGAGGCAAAGTTTAGATTGGCCGCCCAGTGCCGGATCGTATAGCTTGGTTTTTGCTATAAGGAAAGTACTTTTCGCAAAACCTGTTACGTTTACTTTCGAGAGTTACTTCGTTATGACATGATCCTGACTATACGAAGGATTTCTCGCGTAAGCAACGTGCGATGAATTTAGTAAATCGACGCGGCGCATTGAGTTAACAATGTTTCCGCACATTTTTCGAGAAACCTTTCCGCTTAGTTTTTGATTCTTCGTTGATAGTTTTTTTGGAGTCACTCGTGGAGTTTTACCAAAAGTTATTTCACCGAGATCTAGTCGCAAAATGTTTTAGCGGGTTTCTCGGGCGGAATGAATCACATGATCAGCAATAGGATCAGTCAGCGAGAAGGGAGGACATGTTCTTGATTGCTGCTTTGTGTTCTCGATTTTTCTCTTTGCCGCAAGTGTTCTTGATATTATTCCGTGACTCACTTGGTTCAACGGAGAATAAGATCAGTGCTTTGACACCTAAAGATTTCGACTCTTATACTTGTTTTATCAAGTTTGAGAAGATCTTTATGACTTCGGCAAATAATCGAGTTTTGCTCTGAAGTTCCGCAGAGATTTTCTAACCGCATGATTGCGACGAGAGATGCTGTATATTCCTCGAGATTATTTCCCAGACAGTTTGGATCAGTCTTTAGCACTTAGACGGTTTTTAGATTGTCGTTTGCTTTTGGGATGATTTCGACGAGGTGTTGCATCGTCCGAATATTTTTCCGCTTATTTTAGAAAGCGTTTTCTTGATGCGGGGAAAAATGTTCGGCGAAAGAAGAAAGACGAGTTTCGTTTGAAGGATTTGGATGATCGACAATCCAGGTCGATTAGAGACCATGGTGGATCGGAGATGACTTGGAGTATGTCTGATTTACGAGAACTTCTAGGAGCGAGACGGTTTTAAGACGACGTCAGCGTCTCTTCCTCCTTCTTTCTTTTAGGAAATGAGTACGTTTGAATGCGTGGCGATCGTTTCTCGGTTATACGAGAGATTGGATCGGTTTGCGAGTTATGCCTGAATGGTTAGAGAACGACAAATCGAGATAGACAAAAATTGCTTATGACTTAGCATGCTAGACTATCTTCTAAATTCTAAGTTCTCTAGGTTTCTTGGCAGTTTACAAGACGTTTTCGTTTCTTACCTACGAGAAACTAGAAGTCTAATAAAATTTTCGAATCGGACATACCTTAGCTTCATCGATGATTTGGGGTCGTCTATTCTTCGTTCTTCGTCTTTTGACTTACCGGTCTTCGACGAATACCAGCGAGAGTATCGGAGCGGGGAGAAGACTTAACCATCGGAGCTCGTGTTCTTGTGTCTTCGTACTGCTGGTTTTATTTGACCGACTAGGTGCGCTTTATGATTGGATGTTTTCGACTTAGCGTGGCAGTGTCGTAAAATCGGATTAGTTTTAGAAAGTTCAGATTTCTCGTATAGTTTAGGCAACTTTGGTGTTAAGTCAACCGTTGCCGTTTTAGACGATTGATTCGAACTTATACAGAAATAAGTCTTTGCGGTTTTATCGTAAAATCCAGATGGAAATTCCGGTTCAGACGAAACGAGAATCAGTGCGATCAAGACTTCCAGAGAACTCGAGGATTGGTTCAGCTCGACGTAAGGCAAGTCGGGTGAACCCTTTCAGCTCGTCGTGTGGCGATCTGGATTGTAAGAAACCTTGGGGCGAAGTCAGCGTCTCTTGGCCGAGCTAGGCGCTTGGTTCAGCTCGCCGTATGGCAAGCTAGCTAGCTCTACGTTCGGCGAGCTAAGACGCTTGGCGCGGGTGATCTCGATTCGTCGAGTTGACTTGTTTTCGTCGTAGAATCTCAACGGAAAGTCCGATTGAGACGAAACGAAAAGCGTCTTGATCAAGATTCGAGATGGAGATGTTTCGATCCATCGAGCTTGTCCAACTTGCCTAATGGTGAGTCGGCGAGCACAGTCCCGATTCATCAAGCTATCTTGTTTTCGTGGTAAAACCTCAACGAAAACTTTGATTGAGATGAAACGAAAAGCAGTGCGATTATNATGGTGAGTCGGCGAGCACAGTCCCGATTCATCAAGCTATCTTGTTTTCGTGGTAAAACCTCAACGAAAACTTTGATTGAGATGAAACGAAAAGCAGTGCGATTATTGTTTAGAGTACGGTCCGGCTCACCATAGCTATGAGTTGGATTGTGCGGACCCTCGGGAAAAAGTCAGTGCCTCTGGGACGAGGTGGAAAGCCAGTCAGCTCGCCAAGATGGCAAGCTAGGTTGCTTGGCCAACTCACCGTATTTTCGGTTGGATAGTATTGCCCGATTCTGCGAGTAGCCTAAGGTTCTTCTGCGAGCAACCTAGGGTTTTGTCGCGAATAACCTAGGGCTTTCTCTGCGAGTAACCTAGGGTTTTTCTGCGAATAACCTAGGGTTTTGCCGCGAATAACCTATGCTTTTTCGTGAGTCACTTAAGGCTTTGTACGCGAGTAACCTAGGGTTTTTCTGCGAACAACCTAGGGTTTTGCCGCGAATAACCTACGGTTTTTCCGCGAGTCACCTAAGGCTTTCTACGCGAGTAACCTAGGGTTTTTCCGCGAAAAACTGTTGGGGTCAAAATCGGTACGACGGAATTAATAGCCAAAACTTTCCGCAAGAATACAAAAAGAACAGTTTTATAAAGCTCGAGAATCGTTTTATAAAACTCGAGAAATCGTTTTATAAAGCTCGAGAATCGTTTTATAAAACTCGAGAAATCGTTTTATAAAGCTCGAGAATCTTTTTATAAAACTCGAGAAATCGTTTTATAAAGCTCGAGAATCGTTTTATATAACTCGAGAAATCGTTTTATAAAGCTCGAGAATCGTTTTATAAAACTCGAGAAATCGTTTTATAAAGCTCGAGAATCGTTTTATAAAACTCGAGAATCGTTTTATAAAACTCGAGAATCGTTTTATAAAACTCAAGGATTGTTTTATAAGACTCGAGAAATCGCTTTATAAAACTCGAGAAAACGTTTTATAAAACTCGAGAATCGTTTTATAAAACTCGAGGAACCGTTTTATAAAACTCGAGAAACCGTTTTATAAAACTCGAGAATCGTTTTATAAAGCTCGAGAATCGTTTTATAAAACTCAAGAAATCGTTTTATAAAGCTCGAGAATCGTTTTATAAAACTCGAGAAATCGTTTTATAAATCTCGAGAATCGTTTTATAAAACTCGAGAAATCGTTTTATAAAGCTCGAGAATCGTTTTATAAAACTCGAGAAATCGTTTTATAAAGCTCGAGAATCGTTTTATAAAACTCAAGGATCGTTTTATAAGACTCGAGAAATCGCTTTATAAAACTCGAGAAAACGTTTTATAAAACTCGAGAATCGTTTTATAAAACTCGAGGAACCGTTTTATAAAACTCGAGAAACCGTTTTATAAAACTCGAGAATCGTTTTATGAAACTCGAGAATCGTTTTATAAAACTCGAAGATCGTTTTCATAAAACTCAAAAGTCGTTTTATGAAATCCGAAGATCGTTTTATAAAACTCGAGAATCGTTTTACAAAACCACAAAAAACCGCAAAAAACCGAAAAAGCTGAAAAACGCGAACTAGTCGCAACTAGTTCGCCCATCGGCGAACTAAGCCGGACCCGGCTTAGTTCGCCGATGGGCGAACTAAAACATGCATGACTAGTTCGCCCATCGGCGTACTAAGCCGGGCCTGGCTTAGTTCGCCGACGGGCGAACTAGAGACATCCCGGAAACTCCGCATCTCGATTTTTATTCCCGATTCGAAACTTACGTCTTTCGACAAGGTCGCATTCTAAACCACGGCCGAAATATCTCTCGTTCCATCTCGATCCGACTTACCGTTTGAGTTTTACGATAAAAACCGTAAAACTTCGTTTTTTCAGAAAGAACTCGAGGAAATCGTATAAAACGGCAACGGCTTAAACGAAACACTGAACATTGCCCAAACTATACGATTTATTCGAGATTTCTCGTTAAAATCGTAAAAAACGCGCCTTTAATAAAAAAACGCCGAGTAAGTCGTAAAAAACGTGTTTTTAATAAAAAGTCGAGTAAATCATAAAACTTTGCGATTAACTCGAGAAATTTATTAAAAACGACGTCATATCAGGAAACGATCCCGTAAAAAGTCGGAAAACGGTTTTGATCGCAAAACGGCCCGGAAGGACCTAAAACGCGATAAAAACCCATCTCGCGATTTAACGGAATCTAACCCGTGGATTTGATAACGTTTTGACGGTTTACTCGCAGAAAAAAATAAAAGTCAAGTTTAAACATAAAAGGAAGGTTTGAAGAGAAATAGAACATTTCCGCAGAAGAAAAGGAAGGATCGAGAAGAATGGAAAATTCCCGATTTAAGTCAAATCTGGGCGAAATGGAAAGATCGGATAGCCAAGGCGAGGAGTATATAAAGAGGAAGTCTAGGGCAGAAGCACACACACGAAATTCAGAGCTCTCACCACCAAAACTAGCATTTAGGAATATTTCCTTTTTTCTATTAGCGAGCTGCGTCTCAATTAGGGTTTTCTAGTTCTTACGCTTTCGACAATTCTTTTTGTACCAGTTCAACGCAGATTCGGAATAAGAACCTTCTTTGCTCTCTATTTCGTTTATTTTCATTCAAATTCTAAAGTTATCGTTTTCTTATTTTTCGTTGTGCGGTTCTCGCAGATAGCCGGTTCCTCTGGAAACTTAGGGTTTTCCCGAAGTTTCCTTTTTTACGATTTATTTGACAGTAGGGTGAAATCGACTCCCACAGTTTGGCGCTAGAAGGAGGGGGGGTCGGATCTATCTTACACCGTAACCGCAACATGCCCAACGAAGAAACGATGACTGGTGACAACCAAACTCGCGACGAACGCGACAACGTTGAAACACCGCTACCAAAAGACGCGCCTGCGGCCAACGCTACAAACGCTAACGCCGAGACCGTCGAAAAGATGCTTTCCGAGTTTAACAAAAAATCGGAAGAGCAGGAAAAGCTCATTGGTTCGCTCGCAAAACGGCTCGAAACCCTTACTGCGTGAACCAAAGCAATTCGCCCCCGCGGAACTACCAAAATCCGCGGAAGGAGACTCGATTTCGGCGCTCCTACGGATCGTCCCAGAATCGATCAGGGAAACGTACCGGAAAAGGATTCCGGAAAAGAAAACCCTGATACGACGCTGAACGAATCGGAAAAATCTCCTACTCGCGAACAGGAGACCGAAGGCGACGGCATCGAACGGGTCAACCTGGAAACAAGCGACCAGGCCGACTCGACAGACGAAGACGCCGACGTCCATCCTAGGAGAAGGAAAACTCGCAGTCCTCAACCGGAGTTGTCTCCCGAACATTCCTTTACTGGAGACGAAGGAGAACTCGACTTCGCGCGATACGCAAAAACCGCTGAGGAGCGATCTCCGGTCACTCGCAGCAAACGCCGACAGGATCGGAAAACTGCAGGCAATCAGACCGAGGTTCGCGATCTCCGCGAATACATTACCAAAAAGGCCGCGGCGGTAAAAGCGGTGAAATCTCAGATTCACCACGCGACCAGCGCCGCACCCGAGATCGGTCGGCTGCTGTACGAATCTCGGAAAACGCCTTTCACGGCTCGCATCACCGAGATCAATCTGCCCGATCCCGGAAAGCTCAAGGTGCCGAGTTACGACGGGACGACTGATCCAAAAGCGCACCTGCAAGCGTTCCAGATCACCATGGGACGAGCCAAGCTCAAGGACCACGAGAAAACGCAGGTTACTGCCGCCTCTTCGTCGAAAACCTAGAAGGAGCCGCGCTCGAATGGTTCGCCAAACTTAGGCGAAATTCGATCGGAAGTTTCCGTCGACTGGCTTCAGAGTTCCTGAAACAGTACTCGATGTTCATCAACCCGGAGACCTCCGACGCCGATCTCTGGAGCTTGGTGCACGAGGAAGACGAATCTCTCCGCGATTTCATGAGTAGATTCAAACTCGTCATGGCTAGGGTTAGCGGGATCAGCGACAAAGCCGCCATCGACGCGTTAAGAAAATCGCTCTGGTATAAATCGGAATTCCGCAGATGGATAACTCTCGAGAAACCGCGGACGATCCAGGATGCGCTCCATAAGGCCACCGACTTCATAACCATCGAGGAGGAAACTAAATTCCTGTCCGAGAAGCATAAGCCGACGAAAACATCCGCAAGGGATAACGCGTCCGAGCAGAAGCAGAAAAAGAAAAGCTCTCGTAACGACAAATTCGTCCATCACGAGGGACATGATCTCCGAGGGGCGCATAACTACGCTATCAACTCCGGTTCGGAGCAAGGGCGAACTACGGGTAACACGTGGACGAAAAATTCGAATTACGACGAGAATTCTTTCTGCGACCTCCACCAAACCCATGGTCATTCCACCGTGAACTGCAAAGTTCTCGGCGCCAGGCTGGCCGCAAAGTTAGTCGCGGGAGAACTTTCCAAGATATCAAGCGTCAAGGATCTCATCCGCGATTCGGACCGCGTCGCGAAGAATGACAAAAACGCGCAAACCCCGCCTCAGGGAAATCAGTCGGGCGAAAAACGCGGAAGAAAAACAGACGAGAAGGGTAACGACGCTAACCGCCGTAAAATCAACATGATCATCGGCGAATCGCCATACTTTAACGACACCGTCTCGTCGATAAAATCCTACCAACGTAAAGCCGAAACCGGCTCGAGTTGGAA
>CAKOAT010247377.1:0-29975 GCA_932364175.1 Eruca vesicaria subsp. sativa | reverse complement strand
CAAGGTCAAATTCCCTATACCCATGAGTTCTCCTTTATCTTCTTTGTCAAAGTTATATCTTTTATTGCATTCTAGTTTTAGTTAACCTTAAAAACCAATCAATCACATGATCGCACTTAGATTAAGCTAGTACTTGTATTCTCGGTGCTTTTAAATCCCTCAGAACTGGTTCGACAATCATCTATACTACAACATTTGCCTTAGGAGCCTCAAAAACTCCTAACACCAATAAGCTTCACACACTTATAATGATTATAATTTATATTTAAAAGTAGATTAATTATTACCATGCATTCTCTTATTGTATAGTTTAGTATTACATAATAGTATGTACTATTTTAAGATTTTGATATGAGGCTTAGGGTTTATATTTGTATTATAGAGATTAGTGGTTAAGATTTAGGGTTTAGTATTTCGAAATTATATTTGTATGACACTATATTATATATTTGGTTGATGGTTTATATTTAGAAATAAGATTTATATTTATGTTTGCAAGTTACTTGGAAGATATTAAGACCCTACAACAAGATTGCCTCACTTCGGACATCATTCATGTTCCACGAACGGCGAATACAAAGGCATATTGTCTAGCACAACGTTAGAAAACAGCTGTCCTTTGTCGTTCACATGGATACGGAGACTACAGTGTGGTGCATAGAATCAATATGAGTCTGTATTTTTTTATGACAAAAAAAAAGGTTTATTGATTAAGAGTAGGGTTTGAGGGTTGGGTTGGTATAGATTTTATTATTTAGAGGTTGAGATAGGTCAGTGTAATTAATATACTATTACATGGGTTGTGGATATGGTTATAATTCTATATTACCTCATATAGAGTAACACACTTTGTATATTTTTATGTGGTTACTAAATGTCTAACGTAGATTACTCCTCTTTTTTCATGTGTTAACTAATATGGACTATACATGATTTCGTCGACATCAACCGTGAATGCCGATTACTTGTACCAACAAAGTATATAAACAGCTAAATTCAAACATAAATATTATTATTTTTTATTATATCAAAATCATTGTCATACATTTAATGTTTCTTCCCATTTTAGCTATTCAGCAAATTCTTCCACTATTTATCATCTTCAGAGGACAAATCCCAAAAAGAAAGTTTTTAAACTTCTCTAGTTAATTATTTTCAGACAAGATTAATTGATAAAAATTCTTATGTTGTGTTATTTGCTTATTGGATATGCTGAGTTTTTTTTTTTTTTTTTTTTGGTAAAAAAAAGTTTGTGTGGGGTAAATGATTCTAAAAAAAAGTTTGTGTTATTGGATATGCTGATTTTCGGATCACAAACAAGGTTAAACCAAAAAACTTGTTTCTACTGGAATAGAAAGAGTTTTAATAAAGCATATCAAAATATGTAAAACATAAAAGTAAATTAAAGAGAACAAAATAACTAGTCGCAGTAAATCCTTGTTGCCTTAGAAAAAAAACCCACTACTTGTTTCTCCTCATCATGAAAGAAACCAAACTACAAAGGACGTTTCTCCACATCTTGTGGACTGAATACTTGACTTGGTTTCATCATTTGTGATACAATTAATCCTTGTTGTTGTTGCAATGGGTTTTGTTTCAACTTTTGTGGTTGTTGCAATTGGCTTAGGATAATTTGTTGTTGTTGTTGGAATCCTTGTTGGTGTTGCATACCTAGAGGATGCACCATTGGCATTCTCTGCTGAAATCCAAACCCTTGTTGCCCTAAACTTATTGAACCAAACCCTTGTTGCCCTAAACTTATTGAACCAAACCCTTGTTGATTTTGCATCGGTACCTGTGGTGCTTGTGGCACAGTGTTATTTGCTTGTGACATAGTGTTATTTTGGTTGAGGCTTGGGTTCTGAAAGACTCTTATCATCTCTTCCGGCAACACGTCAACATCGATAATTCCTGTTTGATTCAGTATATTCTTTATTTTTTCTGAAACAAAATGATGTTCCTCCTCAAGAGTCTTGATAGCTATATTTCAACAAACAGATAAAAATGGGATCAGTAATATATAAATATTTTGCTTCTCAATTTATTAGACTATTTAAAAAAAAATTATATAGAATGATAGATGAATTAATTAGAGGAAAACTAAAGATTACCATGATCCAAGAATTGTTTGGAGATAGGAACGAGATCATTGATCTTACTCTTCTCCTCCTTGAGAGAAACAATATACGTTTGGATCTTGGCGTATTTACCCGAAAGTGTTTGAGTTTTTTCAATATCTTCCATAAACAACTTCAATGGATCACTCGTTGGGGGCATGGAAGAACTGTATATAGATTAGAATGCGTTTGAGGTTAGATTAAAAGATAATAAGTTATATGATATTAATCAAACGCATAAATCGACTAGATCTGATAGACTTAGTTAAAAATCCAAATCAACCGTCATGAATAATATATGAAAAAAAGATTTTTTTGATCAAAAACATACTTGCAATATTTAAAGGAGTTTACGCTCCAAAAGAGGAGTTGGTTACAAACAAAGAGAGGGCTGATAAAAGAAAAGATTTACGCTCCAAAGGATGAGTTGGTTACAAACAAAGAGAGGGCTGATAAAAGAAAAGATTAATACTAACAATTAATTAGGTAAAAAGAGGGAAAGAAGAAAGATACGTGTGTGATGCTGATGATGTTGTGTGAGTGCTCATCGTTGAAACTCTCTCTACGCTTTTTCTTCCTCTTTCTCTAAGCAAACCCTAGCTTCGACTGGCCGTGTGTTTCTTTTCAACCGTATAGTAATCGTATTTTATAGGTGGGCTATCATTATTTCGTTTTTATTACTATATATATTATTTCCTTTTTTAACCTAATCAAATCTCAATCATTTGAAAAATCGAATCTAATCATAAATAATTTACCATTTTTGACGAAAATAAGATATATGTATTTATTGAATTAAATAGTGTACAAAACGTAAACTCTAATTTTACCCCCAAAAAAAGTATACTTTTGTAGACCTGTACGATGTTTGAGTTTTTCAGACTCTTTACTCTGTAGTCATTGATCCGCTTGTTTTTGCGCTGCAGAATGTTATGAACAATAATTATTATGATTTCTTGCTTATAGATTTATATTGTCATCCTTATTTCTTTAAAAGATTTGATGAAAACTAATCCTTACCTTACTTAATTTTAGAAAACTTTTACTATATAATAAGGGATCTTAAACAAAAAGGCTATGACTGTGCATTGATAGGCTGGTGAGAGTTCGTTAATCAACCGCTAAGCATATTTAATATCAGCTTCAATGGACAAATCCTTGTGAACAGAGATGCCAAGAAAATGCAGAAAAAGTCTACAGCAACGATTAATGTTTTGTATTCCATTAAGAAAAAAGTGATGTGATTCCTGTTTTTGGTACTTTTATTGTCTACATAAGGAAATGAATTTAAACAATTAGTTTGGTCTCAAGACATAACATCCGTTCTAGTTTTTGTCACTATATACCAAAAAGACAACATATATTGAGATCACTTCAAAAGGAAGCACTTGGAAGCAAATTCAGAAAACGCATATGCTTTACAAGTGTGTCTCAATATCGATACCTTTTTAGTAGTCTTTGCCGCGTATCAAGTCCTGAACCGACGACCTCTACTGAAAGCAACCAGACTCTCTCTTTTTTTTCTTTTAAAGTCGTATGTCAAAACTTCAACTTAAGTCATTGTTCGATCTTGATGTAGTGGCTGGTCAGGAGTTTTGAGACTGATATGTCTTCGAATGAATCAACTTCGAAAAGTTCCTTCAGCTTCTCATCGCATATGATTCTCTTCTTGTCAGAAGGATCCTAAGTTTTACGAAACAAAAATTTGTAAAAGGAAGAAGTAAGTAAATGAAGAACCAGTTCAGAAAGCAAACCTGAAGATCATTCTGTTCTATGTACTCCCACAATCTCTTTACCACATCTGCCCTTGACAACGAGCTTTCTCCATCACCCAAGAACTTGATCAGAGCATCTGAAAGTGGAAGGGGAGCAAGAAGACAACACTCTTCCTTCTTTGGCTTTTCATCATTCTCGTTTAGTTCTTCACTCTCTGTCTCCTCTGTTTCCATTTTCAGCTTTCCATTTTTTGGAGAGCTAGAGCCAACTGATTCTCCTAGACCACCAGAGACGCGCAACAGATTAGAATAGAGTTCAAAAGCCATGTAAGAACTTATCAGTTTATCAAAAAAAAATAATACCTGCATTATCCTCTAAAGGCCATATGTGTTTGGTTAGATGTTTATTCATTTGAAACATATTGATGGACTCGAGAGGGAACAGAGATCTCAATGATTCATCACAGATGATCGTGCGTCCATCCTTTGGATCCTGCAAATTGTTCTCTTTTATGTACTTCCAAAGCATTTTCACAACCTGAAACAACCATTCACGAGACAAAATGTCAGAAAAAAAAAAAAGAAAAAGAGAAGCTGATTCAATTTGAGAGAGACATGTAACCTCTGTCCTTGCTAATTTTGTCATCCCAGTAAAAGCCTGAAGCTCTGGCGAGAGGCTGCAAACTTTAGCAAATCCACCTCCTCCTTTTCTCTTTGGCTTCTCCTCAGACTTGGCTGGCCTAACGGTAGAGTAAACTTAAGTTTCTGGGGGCGATTAACTAGCTGGAAAATACAAGAAGTGAGAGGGAAATAGAAAGCTAACTTCTTTCTCTTGCGTTTACGCAAACTCCTGACTTCTTCCTCTTCGCTTTCTTCTTCATTATCCTCCTCCATTTCTTCGTTTTTGTCCTCTTTCTCGTCTCTTTCCCCTGATGCATCACCTTCATCTTCTTCTTCTTTCACACACCCTGAGAAAAAGAATCATTTCATTGTACTTAGTCTACTGATAGATAAAACAAACTCAGGAATTGCTGGGAAAGGGCCAATGTATTAACGGTTGACTCATAGATTTACAGACAAATAAGTATGATTGATTAATTTCTGCTACAGACACATGATGTTATCAAAGTATTTAAGACCAATGGCTGACTGAAAAGGAAGAAATGAATATCATACACTCTAATTTGACTGTACCAGAAGCATGGAGTCCATAAGGAAGAGAGTCTAAAACAGAGGTCTATGATAATCATAAACACTAAGCTATCCTTAGTTTAGTTGGAAATCCTATAAATTTATGAACGCATAGAGTATTTTAAAAAAAAAAAAGAAGAAGGAAAGTACCATCGCCTCCATCACCTAAGGGCCAAATATGCTTGGCTAATGCCTTGTTCATCTGAAACATGTTAATGGACTTGACATGGAACAAGGAATGCAACGAGTCGTCACACAGTATCTTCCTCCTATCCTTTGGGTCTTGCAAGTCTTTCTCTTTAATATACGCCCACATTTTCTTAACAACCTAACCAAAAAAAGAGTAAAAACATTGTCCCACAAAACATTATCTGAACTAAAGGAAGATAAACAGTTACCTCAGTGCGACCTAACTGAGAGGTTCCAAGAAACTTCTCAAGCTGAGGAGAAAGCTGACATACTTTGGCAAATCCACCACCACCTCTTTTCTTAGCCTTCACTGGCCTATTCACACACACACAACAACAAAGGTTAATCCCTTTAACTCACAATTCTAAACAGACATTAACTCCAGTTAAACCTATGTCTAATTCAACAAGTGGTGTCTTATAATTAGAAACTTGTCGGAAACATAAAGATTACAATCAGTACAAAAAGGTTAATCTCATTTCGTTAATCCCATTGAACTCAATTCTAAACAGACATTAACTCTTATCTCTAATTCAACAGGTGGTCATTTATTTAAATATTTATAAGAAACATTATATTCTGATTGGTTGTGTAATGATCCTTCGATTCAATCACAAATTTACAAATCAGTAACAAAAAAAGAAAAGAAAAAGAGATTACCTTTCTTCCTTCTCTTCATCTTCGCCGTCGTCTTCATCATCAGCGGCATCTTCTTCAGCCTTAGGGCTCTCTGTGTTTTCTTCTTCAACTCCTCCGCCACCATTGCTCTCCAAGAAAGCATCGATTTGATCTCTGATAAACGCCTTCTTATCCGTCAATTCGACACCGAAATCCGCCTCAAGCTGACGACGGACGGTCGCCGGAGTCGTTGTTTCGAGGTCGGAGCTACTGAGAATCTCTCGGAGTCGGGTCACGAGGTCCTCGTCGCTAACCATTTTTTTGTTCTTTCCGTTTGCTCTTTAAGAGAAAGTAGAAACAAAGCGGCTGATGTAAGGAAAACGATTCTTGAGGCTGGAACTGCAAACAACCAATTAGAGGGTACTTTGGGAAATTCAGTTTAATGGTTCGTTCGGTTTCGTAACGCCGTCGTTTTGATCCTTCGCTTTCTATAGTAACGATAATCAATCATATCATGTTAATTAACACGTTTTATGGTATTCTAATTATGACTATTTGGGGAATGGTAACAGATATTTTGATATTCTAGAAGCTTTTGTCACTCATTAAGAGATGTACCGAACAAGTAAAGGGATTTCTTTACATGAAATTTGTACATGATGAGCAAAACTCGATCAACAACTTCCCGTGAAGTCATATCTACCGCAAGAAGAGTGGACCACACCACACCATGTTATAATCCTGAGACTTGTTATAAGGTTATGACTTTTATCTTTAGAAATTACAACGTTTGATTCAACTACTCGTAAAGTCAAGACAAACCCTTATTGGCAGAGAACTCAAGACTTATATTTATCAACACAAAAAACTGAAAAAGAAAAGTAAAGAGAAGGGAACTATTTGGGCCTAAATCATTGATAAACTTTAAACTCATTGAGATTAAGCCTATCTCCATCTTAATATAGAATTTAAATAATGCACATCCCTTTTTACACTTGTGATATAGCAAAAGCAGCAATAAAAATAATAGATGCATGAAACCAGTCCAGTATTTAAGAAATTTGATACGGTGGAACTGTGGAAGTGGAGAAATATTAAGAATACATTGATAAAACGAAGCAACAAACGTACTTTTTTTGTATTCATCGTGACATCAAAAGTATTTTTGTACATATTTCAAAGCCTATATATGTACATTGCGAAAGAAAAAGAGAAAAGAAAGCATATATGTAAATGTGTTATAAGTAACTCATCAATAGTGAGTCACTTTGACTCAACAATCAAAATCAGTGCTGTTTCTTTGCTGAAGATGATTCTCCTCCATCATCTCTAGGATGTTTCTTACGCTGGTATTGAATCCGGTTTGATACTTGAGCTTTGGTGACTTCAGCTTCGTTCATCAGCCTTTTTACTTCTTCAGCAGTAACAGATGCACCTGAATAATGTATATTAAGTATTAACAGTTTTAGTATATATACAATAGAGGGAAAACAACTAAAAATAAAAAAGAATAAAAGAGAGGAGATAAGACAATAATTACTGTATAATCCACCAAGACTTTCAATGGCTTCATCAAAAGCATGCTTCATCTGATCCGTCCAGGTAATCTGGGTGTGGGCATTGGTTTGTTTCTTGGGCCTGTAACCGCAGATAGTGGGCCTCCCAACATGAGCCGGGGAATAGAGATGTTACCGGACTGGAAAGTTGGTAATGTGGAGAATGTAGCCGCCGGAAGAGAAGATTCCGGTGGTGTCGGTGTTTCAAGAGTGAGCTCAGTGGATGGACCAGTCGGCGGTGGTGGGAGCGGGGAGCAAGAGTTAACCAAAATTTCAAGTGTGGTCGATACCAGATTGCTCTCTGCGAACAGAATCAAGAAACGTAAGAGAAAGTTGAGAAACCATTAAAGAATCAAAAATAAGAATCAAGAAGAACGTCTATCTTGTTCTGAATCAAGATCTTCTGAATGTTTCCACTGTATCTCGACTTCTCTCAGCTCATCCTCAACTACACTCTCTTCTCTCTCACGCTCCTGGTTCATTTTCTCATGTTCCTCCACCGCTTTCTCTTCGTCGTCGAGTGCTTTCTTCTGATCATCAGTCATTATGTTTGCTCTCCTACGCTCAGCGATCGCTTTCTTCTGAGCTTCGATGTCTTTCTTCTCGTCCTCGATCTGCTTTCTCCGATCTTTGAGTGCGTTTCTCCGTTCTTGAAGATGATTTGCTCTTTCCACAAGCTGTTTTCTCCACTCGGCTCTCTCCTTCTTTGCATCTTCGAGTTTCTTCAAGTAAGCCTGGATTACAGCGATTTTCTCGGGAATCGTTTGAGCTCTTTCGACCTCTTCCATATAGCTGCTCGACAGCTTGACCACCATATTGGTGGACATGGCGACTGATGATGAGTTCGTTCGTGTTCAGCGAACACACTTTTATACGTTGGGATAAAATAAGAAGTTTTTTAGTTACCCTTTTGTCAACTACTTTACAGAATTTATAATTTAACCCTTCTCAAATAATAAATCTACATTATCCATTTTTTGATCGTTATAACTTAAGGGCATGCCCATTAGAGGTTTAGGAGAGGTTTATTGCACAGAAACCTAGGTAAACTGAATAAAAATAATGATTTATGTGTGATACTGTCTCACGGGAGCTCCTCATTGTGAACCTGTATCACAACTTTTTCGCGGGCCCCACGCCACGTGGCGGCCCGCGATTGGTCCACTTATTTTTTTTTTTTTTTTTTAAAAGTCAAACAAAAAAATAATAAAAAAAAGAAAAAAAAAGTTATAAACCCCTCATCAGGTTTACTGATGGGGATGGTCTAAAGCGGACAATTTGTCTACATTTTGGATTCGGTTCAATCTCAGTTCGGTTTATTCGGTCCAACGAAATATAGTCTGGTTCCGTGTATGCTCGGTTTAGTTATAACTAGTTACAAGATCAATTTATAAATCACAACATAATAATGTTATATCTTATAAAAATGAACTACATTCAGTTACTTTAAGAAAATGTGTTTGGTTTGGTTCTGCATGGGTTGGTTTGTCTTGGTTTGGTTCGGTTTTGTGCTAGTTCCTGACTTCCTGGTTCTAATGATAAAAAACTGCATTTTGAGAATATTATTCGGTTCCTTTACTTTATTTTACATAATTACACTATAGGTCGTCTTCAAACGTAAAGTTGGAATAATCTTGAATATTATTAAGTCGACAAATTACATGCATATGATAAAATGTATATATCCTTAACATATAAACCCCAAAATGTAAATCATATTTTCCATTGTTTAAATAACCACCTAACCAGGTTCATTTCAAGATAGTTATTTCATCAGATAGTTAAAACCTTCTTTTGTCTTCAGTTCTTATTCTGGATTTGGGTCATAACTATAGGAACCAAGAATAATCACAACTAATCTACAATAGTAATCTATTAATAAGAACAATTTCAATTAATGTGAAAGGTTGTGAATTCTATATATGGTGAAAAATTGTGTTTTCATCCGAAATATTGCATTATTTAAAAAATAAATTGTTTATTTTATATGTATCTTTCCAACATACTATTCTAAAAAGTATTCTTTATACGAATTGTGTCTTTTCATCATAAAATATATATTAAGTTTAAAAAAACAGCTCAATATCCCAGAAAGTGTCATTGTACAATTATTTGTTTCAAGAGTTGTGTATTAGTTAGTGTAAAAATGCATGTCTTTCCATTATAAAAAAATTATAATAAATGAAATGTATTTTTTATAATAAAAGTGTATTTGAAATGATATGTACATTCAAAATATATTGTAAAGGTATCATTTTGAAATAACTACCTCTAACTTAAAAATTATGACTATTTATAAAAAAGTAATTAATTTTAATTTGAAAAGTTATGACTATTGATATAGATTTTTAAAAATCTATAAATAGTCCAAGTTCATGAGTTTTGAAAGTAAAAATCTCACTAATCCAAAAAATGGTGAAGAATAAAATTTCTATGAAATTAGTTTGTTGCAAATTTTTAGAAAATATTCAAATATTTTTTTATTTCCTTACATTTTTTTCATATTTGATCATGTACATGTTTTTAGAACACATTTAGTTATATAATTTTTTATTAATTTAAAATATTATATATGTAAGGGGTTTGATTTTAAAATGAATCCACTCCATTTAAATAATAAGTAAATTGTGATGAAAAATTAAGATCTGAAATATTAACATAATATTAAGATATTTACATATTAAAATGTTAATGTTTTTATAGTCTATAACATGTTAGTCACAAAAGTGACTTTGATATTTACTTATAAATATTAAGAGTGATAAGAGTATGATTGATAATGTAATTAATTAGATGCTACAATTAGTATTAAAGTTTCTGATGATCAATTATTTTATTTTTATATTTTTGGAGATTATCCAAAGATGAATCATTGGATATAGTCAATCATATGAAAATGCTTAATCATTTCTTTTATAATATTTATACCAAATATAGAATATTATCTGACTTGAGTTTGAAATGATTAATCATTAAAATGTATTTTGATTTCCTTGAAAGTGTTTTTGTTTAGGATTTTCCTAAAATTTGCTTAAATACAAACTTGAGTGTTTATATTAAGCTAGTAAAGTTGCAAAGCAGTAAAATGTAAACATGTATAAAAGTATGTAGCTTCATCAAATTTGTTTATATTTGTTAACTCTCACTATAAGAAAAGAAGCTCCTTGGTTCAAAAAAGAAAAAATAAAATAAAAAAGAAGCTCTTTAGCTGGAAAAGGCATTTTCAATGAATTTTCGACAGAAGGATCATTGTTTTTATTTTTCCTGAACAAAAAAATCATCATTTTCTTGGGACTATCTGACGAATTTCTAGTGAACTACGACAGTCATATTTTCGACAAAGTGCCCAGGGAATATTTATTTTCAGAAATTTTCAATAAATATTATATGTCAGAAATTTACAATGAATATCATCCGTTAGAAATTTCCGATGAATACAAAATAAATATTAATTTTTATTTTCTGTAAATGAATATAGATGCGTGTAGTTTACGTTGCGACTCAAAGACTTCTTCTAAACAAAAGTAAAAAATTACCTAAAATATAAATTACTAAAACATGATATATTTATTTTTATAAAATGAGTTTTGTGCTCTATCGCACGGGTTTCTTACCTAATAATAATAATAATAATAATAATAATAATAATAATAATAATAATAATAATAATAATAATAATGTAATATTCAGTCTGTTGATGTAAATACATATAAGTAACAAGTTGGATAAGAAATGTGAAAATCTGTTTCTTTGGGTCTATATGTGCAATGTGAAAATCTGTTATCCATTGATGAAGATGATAAGTGTTTATTACGTCGTGTATATGCATTTGAGAAAAACAACTCTATGCCATTGTAAATCATCCGTTTATTTATAATTTAATATGTTGAACGGTTCTTAATTAAATCAGCGTAAAACAATTTAACTGTACAATAAAACTGCTCCTTCAAGATGAAGATAGAGGATTTTTGCTAGAACATATGCAACGTGGTGTTTAGTCTTGACAAACATGATTTTCATAAAATCTTCAAGGTACTTGCCCTTTTTCAAAATTTTACATTACAAATTTTTATTACTTGTATATTTTCTATATTAGCCTAGGGCCCTGAATAAAATTTGAAATTTTTGGCCCGGCCAATAATTCCACATGAAAATAGTTTATTTAAGTGGGAACCCATAAAAAGACAATAAGTAAGAATTTGGTGGAACGTTATTGTGAGCAACTATAGCTAAAACCTATCTTGATCCTCAGTTCTTGTGTTTGGTGTTGAGCCTGCATTAAACAACAAAACAGAGTAATCATTAATTAATTATATATACTTACATTCATTAGTTAATGATTATTATATACTAACACGTACAGTTTCAAAAAATATATATATACTAACACAATATTTAGAACAATCTATACTATTATCTGCGAAGTGATTTTTTTCGCAACGGATCTCTCACGTTAAAAGTTGGAGTGGTTAATATCGTTTATACCCTTAATGAATAAAATATATAAATCATCATCCAAAAATAAAAACGAATTTAATACTTATTTGATTAGAAATGATTTAAATTAATAATAATGATAAGAATTATCCATAATCGAAATACATATTTAAAAATAAAAAGATAATTCCTATATAGATATTGTGTTGTTATCCGGAAAATATATTTTAATTCAAAAATTCAAAAATTGAAAACATATAAATAAATATTCATAAAGTAAAATTTTTAGTTGTATATAATTCAAAAAAAGAAAATTGAAAATTTATAATACGTAATTATTTTTAAATTAAAAGAATATAATAATATAATATAAGGATATATATCTGTGAAGTTATTTTTCGCCTCTGAACTCACACGTTAAATTAAATTTATATTTATATTTTATATAGTTAAACCTTAAGAAAATACGTGTTTGACAAAAATAAATTCAAATATATTGTATTATTATCTAAACTAATGTTATTTCTTTCTATAAGATCAATTTTTGAATGTAAATTTATCGATTCAATTTTTCAAATTTTTTTATCAATTAAGAAGAAATGAAATAGACTTTAAAGTTTTCAAAGTTTCAAATGAATTAGTTTGTAAATAACTTATCATGTAAAAAAGTTTAATGTTTTAGGTCGAATTTTTTGGATGCAAACAATCATTTATTTGGATGTTTTTTTAAATTGATTTAAAAATAATGAAACTTATTTGATTAGATAAATGATTTAAATTAATAATAATGATAAGAATTATCCATAATCTAAATATATATTCATATAAAAATATTTAATGTTTGATTTAGGTTTTTGAAAACTATAAAAAATAATTTATAATATTATTTTAGAATTAATAAAACAAAAAAATAATAAATATTCGTAAGAAAATTAAGCCCGCATGTGCGGACAAAATACCTAGTTATTATAATAATCATGTAAATCCTTTGATGTAAATCAGTATTGTTCAACTTACTTTTGCATGGCTTTAATGACTTGATCTGATGCGACACCTACGCATCTTTGTGAGATTCTCGTTCATTTAATTTTCTTCTCTTCTCTGCTATAATTTTTCTCTCCTCAGCGAGAATCTTCTTTTCCTCAGCGATAAGCCTTTTCCTCTCGACAAGTTTCAATTTATTCTCGTTGATGATTCTTCGCCTCTCGTCGAGAAGAACACGACTGCAAGAAATTAATATAACATCTCAAGAAATTAACGAGAGAATCAAATATATATATATATATATATATATATATTTGGTCAAATACCTGCAGCTCTTTTGATCTTACGCTCATGGAGTTCCTTAAGACGGTCTTGTAATTTTGATATTTTTTCTGAAACTGATTCGAGTTGTGAGATTTCTTTCATAAATTCACCTATATCCTTCATGGGGGTTGGACCTGGAGGCAAGCTTGGAAGAGGAGTAAGCTTTGGCAAGAGTGGGGGAGGAGGAAGCGTTCTATTAAAAATGGAAAGAAAATGATCAAAACCAACATGCAAGAGAAATTAATCAACTTAATTAGTTCATAATTAATTAAAGCTACCTCTTGTTCAAGGATATTGGTGTATAAGGTGAGTGAATACTCGGATGACAAGTTAGGTATAAATGTGAACGCAATTGTTTGATTTTAAATGAATAACGCGAATGCACCATCTTGAGAAGAGATCTGCCTTCTTCTATCTCTGCCAAATAAAACCCTGATTCTTTCTTTCAGTTTATACATATATATAGGGGTTAATTGTTTGATAATAAATATTAAATAATATATATATTTGCTAACCACTCTACTTAGAAATTATCCGTATTTTTAGATTATTATAGGCGACACCGTTACGATCACTAGATATCAAATGAAAATATTCTTTAGTAAAATCGAAACAACGAAAATATTCTTTAGCCGTGGAGGATGAGAACAAAGGAAAGGAGCTGGCAACTGGATAAGCTGAACTGGCACTGCTGCAACAACTTGAGAGCCAAAAACAGAGTCTGTTAGTTAGGCATTTTCTAGAAAACTGTTTGGGATCCGAAGAGTATGTTCTTTCTAGATTTGGGCTCAATATCGAGTTATTGACTAGAGATTGTTCTGGTCATTTGTATAGAGACAATTCCACAGCTTCATACCCACCGAAAATCCAACAATGCCATTAGAAAATCTTTAGACCACAAGAAAGTTCATGTGCAAACAAGTAAGAATCTTGTGATGAGCTCACCGTTGATGCCATTAGTGTTTTATCATCTCATAGGATAGTTAACAATGTTAAAACATGGTACACGGAAATTAGACATTTACACCGATTTTTAAAAAGCTCATTCTAGAAAAATAGTTTCCTTTACCCGATCCAGTTTACTGCCTAGACAGATGTTTAAATGCAGCTAAACTAATTTATATAGAACACTGATAGTTAATGCATTGTGTTTGGGATGAGAGAAATCCCGTCTATTCCCTTCAATATGCTTTACAAATTACAATTTAACATTCATGAATCTTACAAAGACTATTTTTTTTACTCATACAAATTATATCATTCTTTTCACCTGTCTAAAGAAGTGAAAAAAGGAACCAGAGACATCTTTCTTGGACTCTGACTCCATGATCTTCTTCTAGGCGAAGGCATGGAAGACATCGTCCTCTCAGGATTTCTACTTCTTCTGCTCTTTGTTTTTCCCTGCATCAAGATTTTAAACAAATTTCTCTTATGAATTCATCTGCAAAAAAGCTACAGGATTAAAGCTTCTGTCTAACTATATCTTACCTTTAATCTAAAGTGATCCAGTTCACTTTCAAGTAAACCAACTCTTGTCTTAAGCTGTTCAAGTGCCTCTTCAGCAACTTCAGGGTTTATGTCTGTTATATCTTCTCCTGTTACACCTGCTGCCTGAGTAAAATTTGAATCCACACAAAGATGATGTTCAGATCATCGGAATTGCATAACTTATTATACTGAGAAACCATGATGATCTCTTACCTTTAAGATACTGGTGGAGAGACATAATAGCTGCTTACCCAGCTGCATTCTATCCTCTTCGCTTTCCTTCAGTTTTGTACTTAAATGATGCATTTTTTCAAAGTTTGAATGTTGGTTCTTTCCTGAAGATGATCGGTACCAAGCAAGCTCTTCTTTAGCACGAGAAATATGCACATCTGCTCGTCGTAGCTTCAGATTGAGCTCATCAAGCTGAAGTTTTAACACATTGTTTTCTTCCTGTTGCATATGATAGATATGTAAAAGGGTAGTCAGCACTAAAATAAAGAAAGTGAATAAAGAAACACACAGACAAGTATTGAGAGTTGGAGATTTCTTCTTGCCTTGATTCTAGCATGATCACGAGTTCTCCACTCGGGATTTTGTTGGGACGAAAGCTTCTCCACTTCTCCTTCAAGTTCCATTAGTTTTCTTTTATGACTAACATTCTCCTTCTGTTGAAAGTCAGAAGATTTAGACACTTTCGGTGGTACTAAAATGGAATAATGGAATGCCAATGTTCCTGATTTTCAAACCTTCAGGAGTTCGTTTTCTTTCTTGAGCAGTTGCTCATGCTGCCTATGTTCCTCCAGTTCTATCTGTGCAGTAACTAAATCTGTCTGCTTTCCTTCAATCTCCTCTAGCCATCTGCATCAAGACATCGTAAAGAAAACTACGATAAAAACATCTGGAAGGCGCCAAAATCCATCTTCCTCTATTGAGAACTTGACAGAGTAAATCACTTGCTTACCCTTGCTTTTCCTCATTATATTCACTGAGTTGCCTCTTGAGCTGAGAGACTTCAACATCCTATATACGAAAAAAGCTTCAGACGAGAGATTTTTGATTATAGTATCAACAGCTTATTAATCATTCTTCCAAAGAAAATACCGTTTCTTGTGAATCTGAACTATAACGTTGAAGCATCTCTGCTATCTTTGATACTTGCTGACTATCCAATAACGACTGAGAAAGAAAAAAAAAACGTAGAAGATATAGAGATCAATGACTGAAATATACTTCAGTAACATGAGCAGAGAAGATCCGTATGTTATGTAAAAGAAAACATAAGTTAAACAGTTGCTTACTGCACAGTTCTGTTTGAGTCCGAGCATAACTCGAGTAATATCATGAGTCATGCTATCCACCTTGGCGAGTTTTGAGTTCAATAAAAATATCTGGGAGCAAGAAAGATAAGGTCAAAATACCATATGGATGCAAAATGTTACAGTACAACACATTTTCAACTAGTTACCTCTTTCTGCTTGGTTGCAACTATAGTTTCAAGCTCTTCAATTCGTTGCCTTGCAGAAGCAAGCTCCTCATCCTTCTCAGATCTCATTTGTTGTGCAAGTCCCAACCCTATGCATCTGAAAGGAGAGCCAGAACCCCGAGGCTTCCCTGAACCTTTATTCAATGAAGATTCCACAGCTTGAGAAACATGAACTTCTGGTTTTACTTGCTCAGCCATTGCCTCCAGTTCCTTAACCTATTTGGCATGGAACAGTCTAAGTAACGCTAGTCTTTGGTAAAACAATTGAACCTAGTGAATCTATAAGGAACCATCTTTACCTTATGCATGTATTCTCTAGCCTGAGCCTCTGCATGCATATTTAATTCCGAGATATGCGCGCTGAGCTGAGTAATCTGTTGCAGAGTGAACATACACATAATCAGAAATTTTAAGTCTGACTTAGAGTTAAGAATCAATCACTGTTCAAATAGATTGTTACCTCGGTCTTTTGATTAGCCGTATTTCGCACAAGCACTTCTATATGCCTCTGAGCTTCCTCAAGATCCATATGCTTTTCATCTAAAACTCTTTGACCACACAAAATAAAGGAATGAGTTGTTTCAAACATATACCAGTTTATGTTGCTTAGTTTTTTCTAACCTCTTCATTTCCTCGTCAGCATTTCTAACACTTTCCATCTGCTGGCGTATGGTGTGAAGCTCCGTCTCCAGCTCCTCCCTTTGCAGACGCTGTCTTTCAGCTTCAACTTTTACAACGTTAACCTATTGAAATACGCCTCCATCAGAAAAGTAAACACAGGGACAAAATTAAGCTGTTACATAGTAAAATAATGATTATTGCTAACCTTATTTTCAAGTACATTGATAGTATACTCAAGCTGCTCAACTGATCCCTCTAGTAGCTTCACTTCTTCTTCTCTCTGATCGCCATACATTTTTCTTGACTCAGCAATCTGTGACCAGAGGAGAAACACGTGAACGTAAGTACTGCAAAAAGGGTTGAGAAAATGGACATGTTTTGTTAAGTCTAACGGTGCTGTTGTCTACCTCTTGAGCTTCTATGTACCTAACTTCTAGTTCTTTAGCCTCAGCTTTCATTTTCCCAAGTTCTTCTGTCAGATATAAAACTTCATCTTGGAGATTATCCCTTTCATCGCTGGTCTCATCTAATTTGCTCTGGGTAAACTCAACTTTATCATTCAGTTGTCCGAGAGCATTTCTTAGATTAAAGAGCTCCATCTCCATGCTCTCTGATACCTTCTTTATCTGGACCAACTCCTCCTCTAAAGAGCTTTTCTCTGCTAAGAGATCTTCAGCCGCTGCTATAATTTCTTTATTTTCTGCTGAGAGCTGTTTTTGGCACTTAATTGCCTTTTCAGTATCCGTCTCAAGGTTGCATATAATATCTTTGCTCTCTTGCAGCTGAACTTCAAGCATTTGGGCGACAGAAACAGCATCTTCTAGTTCAGAGGTTTTCGAAGCTAGTTTCTTTTCCAAAGCTTCAACATGAACCATGATTTCCTTTGTTTCATCTTTCTTATCCCTGGACTTGGAAGCAGATTCTTGTAGTAGGCAGAGGTCAAAAGACAACCCCTTCAGAACATCATCCTTTCGTAAAAGCTCATCCTGGAGATTCAGATTTTCAGACAGCAAGTCTTCTACATCAATCTCCAAAGCTTGAACAGTGTCTGCGAATTCCAAAGCCTTATTGGAGTTTTCACATAGCAGTTCGAACATTTGCTCAGAGATTACCAGACCATCCCTGGTTACTTTCTCCAGTGTTATGCCATCTTCAGAACATTTGGCAATGTTTGAGCTCGTGACATCTAATGCTTTTAACTGATCTTCACCAAAATGTATAAACTTGCGCTTAAGGTAGCTGTTTTCATTCTTCAGCTCACTGACAGTATCAGCATAAACTTGTATATCCCTTTCTTTGATACCCAACTCTCCTGCAGTGATGGACTGGGAATGTTGAAGACGGTCAAGTTCAGAAGCTTTTATCTCTAAATCTTGCTGTAGGTCAGAAACGCGAGACTCCAAGAAGAAGACTCTTTCTCCAAAACCCTTGTTTACTTCATCCATTTCGACAGTTTTTTGCACACTGTGACTAAGATCTGAAGAGAGAACCTTGATTTTTCTTTGCGCTTCAGTCAGCCTTTGTTTCATTGAAACGATCTCCAATTTGTTATCAACCAGACAGAGGTCTTTGAGCTCACTCTCCACCTGGGACACAAACAATTTCTCTTTAAGATCTTCAAAGATGGCCTGATGATCAAGAAGCTCTCTATCCAAAACTGCGAGACAAGAAGAACATTCTTTTACTTTTTGCGCCAGAACAAGTGACTCAACATCCTTTGAGCAGAGATCCATCAAATAATGCTGAACTTCAGTGTCAAAGAAATCCCTTTGCTCATTCAGAGTTTCTGCAAGGTTTCCATTGCTCAAATCTATTTCTTTCATCAAAATATCAAGCTGAGACCCCATGCTGTCAGATCTTTGCAACATCAACTCCTCCTGGTACTGTAAACCTGAAATTTTCTGCTCAAAATTTATTAATTTTGTAGTGAGCAGATTAGTTGCTTCTTCATTTCTTGAAACTCTCTCAAAACCATTCTTTATATCAGCCAATAGTTTACCCTTGACCGTTGTAAACATTTCAAGCTCCCTTCTTAACCTGAGATTGTTATCTCTTAATCCGGCTATGGAAGAGTTTGATTCACACAGACCACGTTGAAGCAGACCATTTTCGGCATTCACCCCCGTAACTGTTTCCAACAAAACCCCCATATGGCATAGATGTAGAACTGAGAGAGCACAATCCTTCATGATTATTTCTGACCAGATATCCTCGAGGAACAACCTAGCTGACTCTGTTTCTGAAACCGAAGACTTTAACTCAGATAAATCATTGGCCATACCAGTCAAGGCCTCAGATGATTCGTTTTGTAGTTTTCTGACAACAGTTTCCAGCTCTTCGACAAGATCTCCTACACCAATCAAACTTGACTCGAATAGCTTCTCAAGGTACTCAACCTTTTCATTGTCTTTGACATTTATGGATTCCAGCTCCTGCAGTTTGTCAACTAAGGTGTTTCTCTCTCCAGCCAAGCTGATTTCCCTTTTCTTCTGTTTCTCCAGGTCAAGTTTCATCATTTCATTCGCTATTATGAGCTCGTTGATGGCAATATCTGCTTCTTTAATAGTCCATTGAGCCTCCTCAAATTTCTGAAGAACACATAAGTTTTCTACATGTCCCTGGCCAGCCTCTAGCTTTATCTTAGAAAATCCATGCTCCAAAGTCTGTAAAATAGCTTGGGAACATTAGAAAAAAGAAGAAGAAGAGAGAAATCTCGTAGCATCTGAGTGTGTTACTTGCCTTAAGTTTATGATCTGTGACTTCTATTTTGTGCTCATATTGTTCTTTCATGCTATTCATCACAGCCTCAAGGTTGCAAAACTGTGCAGCCAGATCGTTCAAGTTGCTTAAGCTTCTTTTCTCAGACGCCTTTAGCTCTTCCTTCTCATCCTGGAGTCTGGCCATCTCAAATTGCACCTCCTTCAAACTTACAAGAGCAGATTCCATTTCTTGCTTTAGCAGTATAATCACCTTACCTCTCTCACTAGACACCTGGTTGCTAACTCTCATGGACTCCGTATGATTTTTGTTTGGAGTCTTCTCAATGCATGACGAGACAACTACATTCCTTCCAACTTCCTGTATGAAAAAAAAATTCCAGCAAAGGGCTAAGAACAGAACAATACATAATAAGCTATGCTCGTTAAAATAAGAACACTTGCAGCTTACCTGTCCTTCACTACAGTAGGCTGGGGACCCTAGTGATTTTTCTGCCTCAGTGTCTTTTCCATGTTCTTGACACATGTTTATGCATGACCTCAGTCCAGATACGGCACCCTTAAGCTCAGAAAGCTTCTCTTTCATGGCGGAAATGCTAGTCTCCTCAATTTCGTCAAGCTTTCGTTCCATAGCAGAAGCATTCTTTTCTTCGTCCAGAAGTTTGCTTCTAAGTTCTCCACAGGTTGCTTCCAAATCTTGTACTTGTTGCTTCAGAGAAAGAATTGTTCCAGCAGAATCCTCAAGCTGGAGATTCTTTTGCTTCAACTCAAAAGTTTGGGATTCGATTACCTCGGAATACCGGTTGACGATTACTAGAGAAGCTGTTGCACAATGTGATGCATCATTAATCCAACTTTCAGCCATCTTCAGCTTCTCTAGAAGCCTTGATATGGCCTCTGTTTTTGTGCACAACTGCGTCTTCAAGAGGAGAACATGCGACTCCTTTTCCTCGTACTCTCTCTGGTGAGCTTCATTCATCACTAATGCTGCCCCTCTAAGAGACTTCAACATGGATTCTATATCACATTGCTTTTGATTGGCATCCTCTAAACAGCTTTCAAGATCTTCGATCATTAATTCTCTCTCAGAAATTGTTCTTATTAGCCCTCCAACCTGTTCAGATATCCATATCCTTTTATCTGGAAAGGAACCCGAAATTAGATCAGCTTGGTAACATGCATCTGTAAGGCCTTCATTCCCGCTCAGCAAAATTTCTTCAAGCTCAGATGTGAGAAGTTCCATTTCGTTTGAAATGATCTGTAGTTCCATTTCTTTGCTTCTGAGATTTTCTTGCAACTGTTCATTATCCATGGTCATATCTCGCAAGTTATCCTGCAGCTCCTCCATCCGAGTTTCCAAAAGCTTTACCTTCTCTTCAGTAACGTTTTCTTTTGATTGGAAATCATAAACCTCCTTCTGAAGAACTTCCAGCTCGTTCTGCAAATAGACAATCACCTCAGCAGTTTCAGCTTCGGCTTGCCTTTGAACTTCGTCCGTTTCTTCATCTCCACATGCCTTAGAAGCAATATCATTCTTGAACAGCATGTTCAACCTCTTAGCTTTTTCAAGAGACGCTTGCATTTTCTTGAACTTGGCATTAATAGCATTGTCCTCTTCAGGATTATCTTTGAACTCATTGCACTGTTTGGACTTCATTGCTGGGATGTCAAGCTCTTGCTTTTGTAAAAGTTCAGTATAGTTCTCCTTTATTCTCCTCAACTCTACAGCTTCTTGAATCAATGTACTGTTTTGCGACTCGAGAGCTTCAACCACAGACTGTGTCTCCAGCAGTTCACTGTTTACATTTTCTTGCTGCTTGCTCATCATAAGTAGTTGGTCCTTCAACTCTCCAATATTAAGTTTCAAGCGAACTGCCTGTGCCTCTGTATCACCACGTAGTGTTCTTTCCTCATCGAGTATAATTTTCAGTACATCCAAATCAAGCTGCAGTTTGATGATTTCTTCCACGTGGTTGGCCTGCTGACCAGCAAGTGTTTCGGTCCGATCAAAATTTTGAGTTTCCAGCAGGGCCTGCAATTTTTTGGCAATATTCAACTATTAAGTGAAAACACTCAAGGATAACCTGCAGAAATAATATCACAGATGGTTGTGCAGATTAGTTGACCTTTTGTTTGTTCGCACTATGTTCATCAGGTGTGGAAGCTCTGATATCGCTGACCATAGCCTGAAGATCATGGATTTCCCTGCAGAAGATGGGCGAGAAGACTTATAACGGCTATGGTAAAAATGAGAAGTCCTTTGGCCATATGCAAGGATACAAAAAAGAATCGTCAATCAGAAGGAGGTCTTTTTTACTAACCTACTAAGCTTTGCATTCTCTTCCAGGCAAGAACCAAGGTTAGTTCGGCATTTTTCAAGCTCGTTAGAGGTCTTTTTTAACTGCGGTGGAAAAGATCAAGAAACTGAGATTAAAATGGTATTACAGAAAGAAAACAGGAGAATTACTTTTGAGCAAGAAAGTGATTCAACCTCCTCCTGTAGTGAATAATTTTCTTTGCTAATACGTAATGCATCCTGCGCGATAGAGAAGCCAAAATCCTTATTAGAGCAAAATAGAAAAAGACTAATGGCACAATGAAGAATAATTGAACATATGTAAAGGGGAAAATAGATGTTACCTGTGGCTCTGTTACATCATCATGATGTTTTTGCCGGTCAGAGTTTTCATTAAGAAACTGGACGAGCTGCACATCAATAGCTAGGGTTAAGTATGGTATTGCAAACGAAAAGATATCTATACTAGGATACGGTGCTAACTATAGTCACCTGGCTTCGTAGATTAGAGACTTCGCCTTGTAGAATTTCTCTCTCACCTTCCTCGTAGAACTCTTGAAATCTGCAAGTACCATAATAACAAAGCTTAAGAAAACACACACATGCAGACATTTTTTTTTTATTTCAGCTTTAGACGCTTCCTAAACATATATCACCTTCTAAGTTGGTCCAGAAGCCTTATGTTTTCCAGGGCAAAGCGAGTCAATTCAGGATTTTTATCAATTTTAGCTTGAAGCAACTGATTCTCTTCTGACAGCACGTTATTCTCTTCCAACAAAAAAGAGTCTGCAGATATCTGGTTGCCAAGAAGTGATTCCAGCCTCTGTATCTTGTCTTCTCGAAACCTGAGCATCATTTTTGTGCTCCTAGTATCTTCCTCTCTTTGCCGAACCTAAAAGATAAATTGGCATAAAGAGATTCAGGCTCTAAGACATAAGTGGAAATGGACCAGTGTAAGTGAAAAGGAATTACCAAACGGTTTAGGTGCTCAATCTCAGCTTCAAGCTTCTTAATTGAAGCATCAGCCACATGTTCTCTTCTCAATGAACCAGCAAGTGTTATCTCCAACGATTTCAACTGATATATACATAGAGTTTTAGCAGAATCTCAAGGCAGAGGCATATGAGTCATTAAAATTTCTTAAAGTCAATATACCTGCTTTCTAGACATCCGTACACAGCCTCCAGATTCATACACAAGTGAATTACTAGCATGTTGACGGCCTATCTCCTGCAATTCATTCGATGGAGAATCGACTTGGAATTCTGCAATGTTGGCTGTTGCTGATCCAAATGACAATGCCCTTGAGATGTTCTGGCGCTTGAGGAGGGAAAGCTCTTCCTGTTCCACACACACAGCAAATTATCTCAGTACAGCAACACATAAAGAGCACCCTAGTGATAGTTCAAAATGTCAGACCTTCAGAAGTCGGATTTGACGACGTAATTCCAGGACATCTCCATTGGCATCTTCGTTGACCACAGCCTAATGAATTTGGAGCATAATATTTATTCAGAGGTTATTCATGATTCATCACCCTCATCAATTACATATGGATAACAGTTCAAACTTACATTATTCTGGATTAGCTTGGCTCTCTGAGCAAATTTAAGTGTGTTTAGCGTTTCTGCTGCACAACTGCCAGTGATAATAAACCAATAAATTGAATTTATTTACAGACTGTAAAAGTTTATGTAAATATACTAGATCAAGTTAGTGTTGAAAGAATACCTAACGGAAGGACTAGCATTAGCAATGATCATTGTTTTTGAATTGCCACCCAGTGAGTCCTGTAGATAAATGATTACCGTTATAGTGCCATGAAAAAATAGACTACAACTTAACGAAGAATGGCAATGAATTCAGATTTAACCTGAAGAAGAAATGTCAGCCTTGAATCACGATATGGAATATGCCTTGGTTTACCATTTGCAACATCCACAAGAACCATAATGACATGTCTGCAATCAAGATTAACAAAATAGCAGGATTCAGCGAAACAGGTAATTTATAAAACGATGTATGCAAAGGAGTAACTGTTCTTTGGTTACCCTAATGTGGATAATGATTTATTAATATTAGCAGCTTCTTTTAGGCGGTCACCCTCAGCGCCAGAAGTTTTTTGCCTGTTACAGAATGTAGAATGTAAGAAGAGGTTTCTAAGGAAGTGCCAAAAGCAAAAGGCACCATAGTTACCTCTCTGATCCAGCAAGATCAACCAGGTTCAGTCTTGCAAAACGCATATTAGTTGTTGAGTCTTTTTCCCATCTGCTCTCGATCACGCATGTAAATACACTATGTGATCGGCTGCTCTCTCTGTTCATATTTGTGGCTCCAACTTTTCGATTCAAAGAACCCTATTGTACCAAAGATGCTTAGAAACAATAAACATAAAACAATAATGTTTGGGAGACAACAATACTAACCTGTGTGATAAGCCCTAAGATGTCTTGAACACTCTCTACTTCAAACTCAGTGAGATTTTCCACATAGACACCGCTCTTAATGTCCTCTCGAAGCTAAAAAGTGAGAACATATTAGAAAACTACTCCTTGCATATCTGTTTACTTTCACCACCAAAAATAGTTTAAGAATACCTGCAAATTTGTTGAAGACGGTTCAAGAAGGTCTGTGATCTGTTCATTGTAAATCTCAAGAAAAGAGCATTTGCAATTGTACTTAAGTCTCTCGTCTCTTCTGCTCTCTTCCTCCTGCCAACAAGAACAATGATGTAAGATGTGAGTAGCAAAGTTAATAATGTCTGTAATAGACATGGACAAAGCAAATATCATAAGAGAAATTACAGCTTGTATTCTTGCAAACAAAAATTCAAATATCCGTGGCATCATTCCTCTGTTGGGACTTGGTTTAACTTCTAAATCACCAACTTCCCCGAGCATTGTGTATGTTTTTCCACTTCCTGTCTGCACAATCCCAACAAAATATTACAAGTTAAAATAATAAGTAATTCCAAAGAAGGAAAATATCTCCACTCGGTCCTATTCTATAAACTTAACTATCTCATCTCATTGTAACCTTGTAAGGGTTCTCATAGTCATCTCTAGAATGATAGAAGAATGTATGTACCTGACCATAAGCAAATATACAGCTGTTGTAGCCAGACAAGCAATTTTCAACCATGGGCAGACCAGCAACCCGAAAAAGGGTTTCCTACAGATGAAGAATGCTATACGTAAAACATGATTTCAACTAAGAAAAGGAAACCAAACATCATACTTTCGACCTGAGTCTAACCTGGTCAATTGTCTCACAAGCCACATGATCAAATAAAAACCGTGTCTCTGGTTGTCCAGTCCACGCTACACATTGCGAGCTTTCCTGCTTTAGGCACCTACTGTACCCATTTATACTCTTCTCCATGCTATTAAGCGGTCGAACACGTATAAGAATCTACAATACATTCAATTAAACTCATCATCAAACCAATGCTTTATGCCAAGAAATGAAAAATAAAAAAACAATATCGTTAAAGAAGCAACTTGGTATAGCTAATGAACATAAACAATCATGTCAAAAGAAGCAGCTTAGCACAGCTAATGAACATGAACAATCTTGTTAAGAGAAGCAACTTGGTACAGCTAATGAACCTAAATGCATACTATGACAGTGAACACGTAGAAGAGTAATGCAATTGAAGGAAGAAAATGATTTCTACCTGGACATTGTGATCCATCCAGAAAGATGGATCCTCCTTAAGGTCAAAGTGAGGAACTTCAACGGTATTAACAACACCTGAAACAACTTGCCTATGATCAGAGCTAGACAACCCTTTGTACAACGACGCATACCCACCTGCTCTGCCCCCATCAAGCTTCCCTCTGTAACAAGACCCCGGAGGAGGCTTAGACACGCTCTTAGTAGGCGTATTCTGAGCCGAACCGCTCTCCGAACCACCTCTCCCGACAACTCTACCAGTCTTAGGAGTCGTGTTCGTCACAGAACAACCACGCTTCTCCCCCCAACCGAACCGGTGCTTGTTGTTGTCAGGCGTTTTTAAAGGCAATGCTGGATCTGAGTTCTTGGGTTTGGTCTTAGACGGAGTTCGTTCGATCTTCCGGGGATCCTTAGGGTTGTTTAACGAATCGTGGATTGCGTTTAACGGAGCTCGTGGTAGAGAGATGGATGAGGAGGAAGAAGAAGAGGAGTCGTTGCTGGTTTGAGACAAGAACGAAGCTTGGAGATTCTCAGGGACGTTCTCGATCTCCTCGTGCTTTTTGCCGGAGTCTCTACGTGATAACTTAGCTTCCCTTAACATCGTGAATTCACGAAATCTGCAAATGAGAAATTGATAAAGTTAGAAGCTTTGGAATCACAGATGAAGCTGAAAGATTGAAACTTTACTTGCCTGTGTAATGAATTGAGCAGCAAAAATCCAAAATTTCTCTAACTACTGATATAATTAGCTCTCTCAATCACTCACTCACTCACTATATGATTTTTCTCTCTCTCTCTCTAGATTCGCATGATTTCAGCAGGAAAGGAGGAGGAGGGAGAAAGGAGAAGGGTGATGTAAAAGAGGCGGATGATGAAACGGACGGCTGAGATTGCATCGTATGTTTTGTGCTTTGTGGCGGATTCAAATTTGAATTTTTGGGTTTTAGGGCTTTCTCATGTAATAACTTCAGCTTGATGAGGGTAGTTTTGTAAATAAGCGACGTATTTTTTATTTTCTTTAAAAGATTCAACGACTAAAGAAGGGGACGAGGGCCCATCCTAAATTCAAATATTGCGTTGTTTATTACAAAGATATACTTCCCCAACGGCTTTTATATTCTTCGATCGAGATCATGAAACGCTTTATTTTAAACTGGTTTAATTTTTTGTTTGTGTTTAATTTTTTGTTTGTGTTTAATTTTGATCGGTTGATAAAAATTAGTCCGGGTTGACAATTGGATTCGGAACTCGACTAGTTGGTCTAGCTACAATAAAGAACCCGACTAGTTTTGGTCTAGCTTTTTTTTTTTTTTTTTTTTTTTTTTTTTTTTTTTAGCTTTTGTTATTGTCTTTGTAAAGATAAGCTATATATGTTCATATTCAACTCAACAAGACGCCTTGCCTTGCCTTCATGTCTACCAGATGTAATTGTAACATTCTAACTCTTTATCGTCTTGTCTCCTTAAGTTTATAGCAGAGTTACATGTGAGTCTTTTAAGTGAACATCTTAATTCCCTTTTTCTTGAACTGGGATGACAAAAATGGTGTTTATAAACTCAACATTTCTTGGCATATTCACAAGTGACCCACCTGAGCAACGTAATCTTGTCCTCGTGGGTTGTATATCTCATGCAGCTGTTTATGTTCTCTTAGTTTTCAACGTATAGTTTGCATTATACCCTCTCTTTAAACCCAATTTTTTTTTGCCTGTGTGTTTGTTTCTCTTTTCTTTTTCCTACTATTTCACTTTGTAGGTTTAAGTCCTTTTTCGTATAAAGCCTTTGCGTTGATGTAAGTACATGTTTTTCATGCAACTTCTGTTTCTGTTTTTGTTCTTTCTAAGTGTAATTTTTGTTGGTAGAGAAATACGAACCTCTCTTAATGTTTGCCAGCAAGGCAGGGCCGGCCGAGAACATAAGCGAGCAAATCTTTAAAATGAGGATTTGAGAGTTGATTACTCCAACCATAAAACCTCAAAAAAATCCTTAAAAGTTTATATTATTTTCATTATAATCTTTGATATTAATAAAAATTATGAATAATGACAATACTTCACAAATACATATAAAACATACAATTAATATACTATACAACACGTAATATTAAAATATTATATGATAAAATAATATAAATTACATATGTAATAAAATAACATACACACAGAAATGTTTTAGAAAGTTACATATAAAATACCACTTATAAGATATGCAATATTTAAATGTTTATATAATTTGCTTTAATTTATGTTAAGTTTGTTTAATGTTTTTTTTACGAGTTTTATTTAATGTATTTTTATATTTGTGTGAATTTAATTTTAATGTTATGTATTATTTATTATATTTTATTTTGTTTTGGTGTATTTAAGTTACTCTAAATAAAGTTATTAGATGTATTTTGAAAGAAAATAATCGTAAGGACTAAAAAATGAATAGTAATTTTTATGTTTTGAATAGTGAAACCCCAAATTTGAGGTGTCACTATTCAAAAGCTCAAAATTTGAAGATTTAGAATTTGGTTGGAATGATAAAAACCTCAAAATATGAAGATTTGAGGTTGGGTTGTAGATGCTCTTAGGGCATGTAATACGAAAATGGTATATTTTTTATAAAAAATTGTATTAAGTTTATCATCATTTATAATTAAAAATAAGTATCTTAGAAATTAATAGTAATAATTGTAAGTATTTAGTATTTTATAGTTTTATCAACAAATTTATTAACCAAAAGTATTATCAATTTATTAGTATTATTATTAAAACTACAAGTTTATATAAACTGAAAATTTCAATAAAATATATTTTTAATATACTAAGAAATTTTTTTTATTATAATCTTCTTTATTGTTGTTTTTATTCATTATATTTATTTTAATATTAATGAATTATTATTTAATATTTATGTAAATATAAAATAAAGATTAAAGGATTTCTTGTAGTCAATGATTATATAGAATTAACTACAATCTCAAAATAAAATTTATTACTTATCATATAGTTAACTTCATAAATATTTTAAATCTATATTTTATATTATTATAAAATATAAAAGAGACATGCAGCAAGGAAACCATGGCGAGGACGCTTTGCAAGGAACTTGGACTGGTGTTGCTTGAGTATTTCCAAACTTATGTAAATGGAAATGATGAAGATTTTTTTTTTTTAAATGATTAATTGTTTTTTTTATAAAGAATTGGTTAATTGTTTTGAATATATACAATATAAATAATCAACATAATCAAGTTTTTGAAATTTGATTTTACGGGATCTCAAACGATCAAAGACCAGGTTGGCTAAGCATCTCCAAATTGATACTACGATGAGGGGATCTTGTAGAGTACGGATCGAGGGTTTGAAGTGACAGATGGTGATTTTGAAGAGCTTGATAAGCCGTTGAGACAAAACTAATACTAGATTTGTAAGTTGTGGTTTTGGGTCTTGCAGATTAGGGTTTCGGCTCAAATCTCCTGATAATTCAAAAGAAAAAGAAAAGATCTATAACCAGTGCGTCTCTAGGTATGTGCCCAAGGAACATTTGCACAAGACTCATAATATTTTTGTAAATTTTAGTTAGGATTTAGGGTTTTCTACAAAAAAAAGTTAGGAGCCATTTTTTATAGATTACATGTATTATTTTTATAATTGCACAAGGATCGATAGATGATTGAGACGGGGCTATTTATAACCACAAGTAACTGTGCAAATATATAGTCGTTTGGTGATCTGTGACATGATTCACAACAACAATGAGATGTAGCAGCTTATTATCGGTTTATATCCACTGCAACATATGTTAAGTTAATTGGAGGTTGTATAAACAAATATGACTTCGATCAAAAAAAAAAGTATGAACAAATATGACTAGTCTCTTATCAATATGAACATTTTTTTTCTTTTCAGAAAAAGAAATATGGAACATTTTTCAATAACACAAAAAGATGGAAAATTACAATATATGTTTTAGAACTGATAATTACTCGTCTGGTTATATTTCAGAGGAAAAGTAAAGTCTTTGGTGGTCCTGAAAGTTGATTACAACCTATTGTTTCTATATTGAGGTGATGATTGTTTGCACTAGTTTTTAGTTTTAGTTTTTAGTTTTTAGTTTTTAGATTTTGGTTTTAGACTTTTGTTTTTGGTTTTTGATTTTGGTTTTTTTTATTTTTGGTTTTCAGCTTTTAGTTTTAGGTTTTAGATTTTGATTTTGGTTTTTGGTTTTTCTGTAGTCACTACAAGAAAACACGTCATTTACTAGGACGGGTTTTCCTCGTTATTTCCTAGTAAAGGGCCCTTTACTAGGAAATAGCGAGGAAACGTGTTTCGTCGAAAGACGTTCATCGTAAAGGCTATTTTCCTCGTAAAGGCCTAGTTAATTTACGAGGAAAGTTTTCCTCGTAAAGCCGTGGAAAACATTTCCTCGTAAGCTCCACGTACACTTTCCTCGTAAGGGCGTAGTAAAGTACTTCCTCGTAAACTCGTAGTAGACACTTTACGAGGAGTTTGCTAGGAATGTTTACGAGGAATTTACCTCGAAACCTTTACGAGGATTTTACTTCGAAACTATTTTTT
>CAKOAT010247376.1:239827-258198 GCA_932364175.1 Eruca vesicaria subsp. sativa | reverse complement strand
TCTCTCGAGTTTTATAAAACGATCTCTCGAGTTTTATAAAACGATCTCTCGAGTTTTATAAAACGATCTCTCGAGTTTTATAAAACGATCTCTCGAGTTTTATAAAACGATCTCTCGAGTTTCATAAAACTGCTGCGTTTACGCGTTTGCGGGGAATTTTGGCTATTGATTCCGTCGTACCGATTTTGACCCCAACAGTAGTTTTGTTCTCAGATGTACAATCCGAGACAAGCTATTTTCGAGAGCACTCTGTGATCTGGGCTCTAGCGTAAATTTGATGCCGCATTCCGTTGCCACAGCCCTTGGGTATTCCGAATTTACACCAGCTAACATCCAACTAGTTCTCGCAGATAGATCTGTTAGGATCCTAGAAGGAGTACTCGAGGATGTGCCGGTGCAAATCGGCGGATGCAGTGTTCCAACAGATTTTGTCGTGTTGCATTACAAGAATGAACCAAGAGATCTGATTCTATTAGGAAGACCTTTTCTCGCTACTGCAAACGCTATTATCGACGTCAAAGAAGGACGAATAAATCTTAACATACGCAATATTCCTATGAGATTTGATATGGAAAAGGACGTTGCATCGCCTTTAATAGATAAGCAATCCTCTTATGTCGATGAGATTGATGAACTAACCCAAGAATCTTTCGAGAAACTATACTCAGATGATCAATTGGAAGATGTGCTTGCATCCGCTCAGAACGAGGTTTTCGGCATAGATAGCAGAGCAGCTGAATCTGATCGTCTAATAGAAATGAGTCATGGACCCCCAAGTCTCGAAACCAAAGGCGGAGATGAATCAGAGATTGATATCGACCGATATCTGAACAAGGATATCGATCGACATCCCCCGTCTTTTGGAAATCTCACTAAGGAAAAGTCACCCAAAGTGGAGCTCAAACCATTACTAGCTGGGCTTAAATACGCTTTCCTTATGGATGATTCCTACCCAGTGATAGTTAACGCGAACCTCACTGACAAGGAGCTTGCTCTGTTAATTGACAAACTGTGCAAGCATAGAAAAGCACTTGGATACTCTTTAGATGACATTCCAGGCATATCTCCTGACCTTTGTATGCATAGGATTCACCTAGAGGACGAATCTAAGTCATCAGTAGAACATCAGAGACGACTGAACCCAAATCTCCAGGAAGTAGTAAAGAAGGAGATCATTAAATTGCTGGACGCAGGAATTATTTATCCGATTTCAGATAGCAATTGGGTAAGTCCAGTCCACGTGGTACCAAAGAAGGGAGGTATTACAGTAGTCAAAAACGAAAAAGATGAATTAATCCCGACAAGGACTGTAACCGGACACCGGTTGTGTATTGATTATAGGAAATTGAACTCCGCAACGCGGAAAAATCATTTTCCTCTACCCTTCATCGACCAAATGTTGGAAAGATTAGCGAATCACCAATATTATTGTTTTCTTGATGGATACTCTGGATTTTTCCAAATCCCGATACATCCTGATGATCAAGAAAAGACGACGTTCACATGCCCCTATGGCACCTTTGCATACCGGAGGATGCCATTTGGTCTATGCAACGCACCTGCCACTTTCCAACGATGTATGATATCGATATTCACTGATATGATCGAAACTTTCATGGAAGTATTCATGGATGATTTTTCGGTTTATGGATCAAGTTACGAGGACTGCCTCGACAACCTCGGCAAGGTTTTAGAGATATGCGAAGAAAATAATCTGGTCCTGAACTGGGAAAATGTCATTTCAAGGTTAATGACGGGATCGTACTCAGACACAAAGTGTCCGCAGCCGGTATTGAAGTGGACAGGACAAAAATAGAAGTAATGATGAGTCTACCGCCACCGACAAACGTAAAGGATATTAGGAGCTTTCTAGGACATGCTGGATTCTATAGGAGATTTATAGAGGATTTTAGCAATATAGCCAGACCTCTGACTATTCTCCTTTGTAAGGACACTAAGTTCGGTTTCACCTCAGAGTGCCAGCAAGCATTTGAGAAGATCAAGAAAGCACTAATTACTGCCCCCGTCCTACAAGCACCCAACTGGAATCTTCCATTCGAGATAATGTGCGATGCGAGCGATTTCACTGTAGGAGCAGTTTTAGGGCAACAAAAAGATAAGAAGCTACACGCCATCTATTACACCAATCGAACTCTTGACGACGCTCAGAGAAACTATGGAACTACCGAAAAGGAACTACTTGCAGTGGTTTACGCTATCGAAAAATTTCGTAACTATCTAGTGGGCTCAAAAGTTATAGTTCACACTGATCATGCAGCCATTAAGTATCTTATGCAAAAGAAAGACGCGAAAGCACGACTCATCCGCTGGATACTCCTTCTCCAAGAATTCGATATGGAAATAAAAGATAAGAGGGGAGTAGACAATGGTGTCGCGGATCATCTTTCCCGCATACGGATAGATGAAGATGTCCCTATTAACGATTTCATACCGACCGAAAACGTGTACTCTACCGATTCATCATTCATCGGTCAGATACAACTCTCCAATGAATTTGCTACAACCGTTTATACTGGAAGTACCGATTCAGAAGACCTGACATCGATCGATGGACAATCAGAGGAATCGCTCGATATAGATGATACCACGTCGATCGATGGAGACGATAACATTGACTTACGTAACATCACTTTTAAGATCAATATCGATACGACGGTAAAAGTAGCATGCCAAACGATCACTGATAGACACAACACCCCTCCGAATGAAAATATTACGCACGAAACACACGTTGTCGAAAAGAAATTCGGCGAAAGACCTTGGTATGCTGACATAGTAAACTATCTCGCCGCAAACGTCGAACCTGAAGAGCTTAAAAACTACGATAGGAAACGGTTCTTCAGAGAAGTAAGAAGGTATCATTGGGGCGAACCTTACCTATACAAACGATGCGCCGATGGAATATTCCGACGATGCGTAGCTGAAACTGAGATTCCAGACATCATTTACCAATGCCATGGATCCGAATATGCTGGACATTTTGCAACCTTTAAAACGGTTTCAAAAATTCTTCAAGCTGGATTCTGGTGGCCTACGATGTTCCGTGATACTCAGGCCTATATTGCTAAGTGCGACAGATGCCAACGTGGCGGAAAAATCAGCAAGAGACATGAAATGGAACAGAAATTTATCCTTGAAGTAGAAATCTTTGATTGTTGGGGTATAGACTTCATGGATCCTTTCCCTACTTCTTACGGGAACCGTTACATTCTAGTCGCTGTTGACTACGTTTCGAAATGGGTTGAGGCGATCGATTCACCCACTAACGATGCCTCTGTTGTTGTCAAACTTTTCAAGAGCATCATTTTCCCGAGATTTGGAATCCCTCGGGTAGTTATAAGCAATGGTGGAACTCATTTCATCAACAAAATCTTTGAGACTTTGCTCAAAAAGAATGGAGTCCACCATATAGTGGCATCACCTTACCATCCGCAGACCAGTGGGCAAGTCGAAGTCTCTAACAGACAGATCAAAGCGATTTTAGAGAAGACTGTAGGAGCCACCAGAAAGGATTGGTCTAGGAAGTTAGATAATGCACTATGGGCTTATCGAATAGCCTTTAAAACACCGCTAGGAACGACTCCATTTCACTTACTCTACGAACGGAGAGTCATCCAGCTAAATGAACTGGATGAAATAAGGCATTTTGCCTATGAGAACTCCAAGTTATATAAAGAGAGAACCAAAGCTTATCATGACAAACATATTATTTCGCGGCGCTTCACCCCGAATGATCAGGTCCTCTTATATAACTCTCGTTTGACTATATTTCCTGGAAAACTCTGATCTCGTTGGTCCGGCCCTTTTACTATCATAGCGGCCTACTCAAATGGAACTGTTACTCTTTTGAACGAGAAAGAAGTAGAATTCACTGTCAATGGTCAACGAGTGAAACATTATTGGGTCAAGACTCCAAATTATAAACCCCTCCGGTTAAGTGTGCCTATTCCTGCCAAGGAAACCGGATCGGTAAATCATACTCAATAATTTTCAATCCAATGCTGGGTGGGAAGCATTCCACTAATTTCCTTACTTTTTGAAATTAAATTTTTAGTTAGTTATTAGTAATTTTTATTTTAGCAAAATAGCAAACATACTAGCACAACTTGACCATATCAATCGATACGACATTACCATATCGATCGATACGGATATATCGAGGGCGAACTACATTAAGTCGATACGAGCCGTTTTCTCCTCCACAATCGCAAAATACAACCAAAACCTCAAAACCTCTCTTTTTCTCTCGATTCTTCACGGAGTTCTCCCGTTTTTTGCCTCATTCGCTTTGAAATTTTCCCTCTATCTCGATTTCACTCTCCAATTCAAAATCCCCTAAGGTATAACCCTTTGATTTTAAGATTTTTATGGAGAACAAAGTTTCACCAAAATTTTGGCTAGAAATCGGTAGATAGGTTTGTTTTTAATCGTTTTAAGTTGTTAGAATTGTTAGATTAGAGGTTTTTGAGTATTGGAACTAAGATTTACACTATATACTTGCAGTTTGGATTGTTGAGATTCTTGCGGGTTCGCGACTCGATGTCGATCGACATCGAGCTTGCTCTGTTGATCGATATGACCATCTTAGCCGGATCCAGAAAAGCACGAAATCAATCATTATCAATCGATATCAGTCGATCACTATCGATCGATAGAAATCGACTTACGTCGGTCGATATCGATGCTCTTAACAGATAACTGATCTTAGTTTTCTTTCATCCTTTTTGCAGATGTCTACTCAACCTGAAGACAGGGAGAGGCGAACCAAACAGAGGCTCGATAACCTTGGCGCCTCCAGCAGTCATCCTCCACCATCTTCTTCCTCTTCTGAAAGAGAAGATGAGCGCGATCCTTGGCCACGTCGGGTTGGGGAACGGATTACACTCCACCAGCGTTTCAACAACCCGGAACGCACTGCTAAGAGTACCGAGTGCCTGCGTCGTCCTGTTAATAGGGATTGGAACAACTACGACAGCATGTTCTACAACGCATGGCTCACTGTGGAGATCGCCCCCACACGCTTCATCGACTATGCCACTACCAGACGCCTAGGGATCGACAAAGATCTTGGCGAGATGCTCATCCAGCTTGGGTTCGGGACCATTGGCTCCCACGCCTACGACCTTCATCCTGATCTCGTCCGGCAGTTCATGGAAACGATTCGTTTTGAGTATCTGAACCAGCCAACGAGTGTTTCTTGTGATGGTGTTCTGTCCTTTTCGCTAGAGGTGTCCGGTACTCATCATTGTCCCTGAGCTCTGCACGATCTACGGCTTCGGTAACGAGACTGCCACCTCCACCTCCATCTCAGCCTTTCCAGCGGTTAAGGAATTATGGGAGATCTTTGGCATAGGTCCTTGGAGTTCCGCCTCAGTGGTTCAGACCGACATCCACCACTCGAATCTCCGGTACTTCATGAGAATTCTTGCTGCCACTCTGCTCTGCAAGATGGAGCCCAACAAGGTGTGGATCTACGAGCTTACTTTGCTGTACCAGACTGGTTGATCTGACCTTTTTAGACACGGCATGTAACATGGGTACACCCAACTTGGGTGCTGTCTTCGCTGAGCATCTACTCAGCTTGAAGACCAAGCCTTTCTCCGGTAGCAGAGGGAAGAAGAAGGAGACGGTAGGGAGTCTGCTGACACCGATTTTCCAGCATTGTGGGATCCGTTTTGACGACAATGACGTGGACACTTCCCGGCACTACCTGGACGCAGAGCATCTGTGTCACAGCGGATGGATGGACAGAGAGCTCCTATGGTCTTTAAGGACCCCAGCTGGTGCGCACCGGTTCCTCCTGCCTCACCCAGCGACTACACGCTTTGCGGGTAACCTCGCCAGGCTCCGTTTCCAGCCAGACCCGGCTTTAGTACTCGCTCCAGCCTCGCACCGTTGCGAGACAGGAGTCCGCAGCGCCAGTACCTCCCGCGCTTCATCATCAGCTTCTCTGCCCCCGTTCCCAGATCTCTCAAGGATAGAGACAGAGGAGGAGCAGGTCTACAGGAGAGGAGTGTTGGACGCTCTCCGCGCCATCTGGTCCCGCGTCTCGAGATGCCGCTGTTCTAGCCGGGCTAGCACTTCAGCTTTTGACCCGTCCCCAGCGACTTCATCCCCGCAGCCTGATCAGGGTGGCGAGAGTGATGAGGAGGATGAGGAGCACGAAGACGAAGACGAGGGCAGTGAGGGCTGATTCATTCGCCCGTCTCTCTATCCTTTTATCTCGTACTACTATGTTTTCATTTTTATTTTCAGACTTGTAGGATTTTTATTCGTACTTTTTATTTTATAACTATGCCTACTACCACTTTATTATCTAACTATTTGTGTGTTTTGAGAATGTCTAACAGCACTAACATAACTCCATTCGATGTTGAGTTCGATGATTGACAGCACAAATAGGTGACGGCACTTTATCGATCGATATACATGACCTTGTATCGATCGATATCTAAAGATTGAGGTACGACTATTCCTACTAACATGAACATATTTGCTACATTAATTCTCATTACCTCTTAGACTAAATAACACTGGGGATAGTTCGTGAGCAATGAACACAATAGCACCTGCCCCAAATCAAGCTTCTCCATCGTGCTCATCTCCTTGCCGTGCTTAGCTCTGACTCGCCGTCTTCAAGCTCCGGAGGCTCGCCGTCGTCGACCAGATCCGACGAGAAGAAATCTCTGTTGTCTACAATGGTGGGTTTTGAGATATTTGCACATCGGGCCCTTGACCTTTCAGCTATTTACTCTTGACCCCAAAACTATTGAATTTGCAGGAACATCCCACGAATTAACCCCTGCACTTTGGATTGAGCAATTTAACCCAAGCGAAAATTACGAAATTGCAACCTTGATCCCTGATTTCTCGTGGTCTTTCATTTATGCCCCAAACTTTGTAAATTGCAAAGATAACCCCACAAATTTGACTTGAAACTCCCAAATATGCACTCCAGCCCCTATAATATGAAAATGAACACATTATGCAACATACACACCTAATATGCAACCTAAATGACCAAAATGAACTTAAAATGAGATATTAAAAACCTATAAAAACATGAGATATCAAACGACACAGATGTTGGTCATCGTCTGAAGAAGAAGTCGATGAAGATCAGGATCCCGCTGTGCCGAGTCCGATGAACGAGGATCCTCCACTCGAGCAGAGCGAATCTCTTCTCGATGATCCGAAGAAGAAGGAGAAGACAAGTAAGAAAAAGAAGAAGAAGAAGAAGACAGCGAAGGAGAAGATCCGCTCCGATGCTGGAACCGGCTCTTCTGCCGATCAGGTTCAAGCAGTTCCTGATCCGAGGATCCTCCCGACCTCTGATCAACTGATCTTTCGGGAAGCCTATATGAGTGTAGCTCGGCTCAAGGTAACGGTAAGTCGTTTCTCTTCCTCTTCCCTTTGGCGTGATGGTCTCGCTTTACATTACTTATACCTGAAGTGTTTGCCTGCAGGCTGATGATGGCGTAAACGCTTTGGTGGGGAAGTATGATGCCGAGCTCAAGGCGACGTATGTCAGTCTCGGAGAGGCTCAAGACATGATCGACACTAAGCGAAAGCATTCCGTCGTGCTCGAGGCTTCACTCACAGACTCAGAGAAGATAAGGGCTGACGCGGTCAACTAGGCTGAGGCCCAAGCAAAGAAACTCGAAGGAGTTTTTGAGGAACTGGAAGTTATCAAGGCCGCGTCCGCCGAACTTGAGAAAGAGAAGGCTGAACTCAAGTCGAAGATCGCCAAGGTTGTCAAAGACGCAGATTATGAATCCTCCCATCTAAGGGGAAACCGAGTTCTTGAAGTTACCCATGAGTGAGTGAGGACTCAAGTTGCAATGGCTAAGAAGGCGGACGCTCACTTTAAGCGGATCAAAGCTCGTGAAGCGAAATTGGAGGCGTACGACGACGCGGGAGGTCTCTGGAGCCAACCTTTCGAGACGCGGAAACGCCTGGTGATATCACTCAAATGTTTAACCCTAAGTGAATTACTCTCTCAAATAATAGGTTCAGTTGTAGTACTTAGGGATCGAATCCATAGGGAACTAAGGAATGCAACAGATATAATCTAAATGACTATGCTAGGTTGAAAAGGTTTAAAAATAATAAAGTTGCAGTTTATAAGCAATAGTAAGTTGCTTAAGAGAATGGATTTTAGGTTTAAAACAATAAAAGAAAATAGTTAGATTCAAGGTTGCTATTCAGATAATCAGGATTATAATGCTACAGATGTTTTAATGAATTGCTTGCAAGATATATGAGAACTTTGATTCTTAGATAGATCTAATAGCAGTCGCTAAATAGACACATCCATTGATCTTATTGCCAGCAATATCGACTGATGTTTTGACAGCGGTATCGGACGATATGGGTTGTTGTCGATCGATGACTCTATATGAGTATCGATCGATATAGCATAAGATCGAACCAAATCTGTGTTCACCAAGATCATAGACCGGCTCTCGCACGTCCCTAGAGGATCTAAGCTTATGCCAAATGATTTCAGGACAATGATAAACAAGTTTAATCACATCCATGATCATACTCTAGGTAGCTACTCTAGAGTAAGCATTATGGTTCACTTGGATAATGAATATCAACAATTCAACATTCCATAGTTGGGGCTAATCCCTCATAACTATTTGAACCCTAAATCTAACAAAGAGATCTACTCAGACATAACTGAGAGATTCATGACAACTAGGTAATAATAGAAACTCATAGATAGAGGATTGANGATCATACTCTAGGTAGCTACTCTAGAGTAAGCATTATGGTTCACTTGGATAATGAATATCAACAATTCAACATTCCATAGTTGGGGCTAATCCCTCATAACTATTTGAACCCTAAATCTAACAAAGAGATCTACTCAGACATAACTGAGAGATTCATGACAACTAGGTAATAATAGAAACTCATAGATAGAGGATTGAGGGTTCTTGGAACAACAAATCTCTTTGTGTGTTTCCTCTAGATCTAGAATTCTATAACCTTTAAGAAATTAAGATGAGAAGAAATACTTTATAGAATAGAACAAAGTAACAACAAAAGTATGCAAAGCTTTTCAAGTACAAAAGGTATCAAAAGCATGTAAAGCAAAAGAAAGCATGTAAAAGCATGTCTTGCCAAACACAAAGGCAAAAACTATAAATAAGTTCCATTAGGTTAAAAACTCGCCAGGGGCATTTTTGTAATATTGGGAAGACTTAGGCTTCAAGTCGGCCAAGTTAAACTTGTTCTCCACGCATCATATCGATCGATGGTACATGGTGTACATCGATCGAAGGAGTATCTTGACTTCATCTTCGATAGAAGCGTCATCGATCGATTACACAGGGTGTGTATCGATCGATATGTGTCCTCATTGTCTGATCTTCATACTCATCTCGGAAAACTCTCCTTTAAGCTCCAAAAGGGCACCTAAATCATCATTTTACTCCAAAGTGCACTTGAACCTGAAAACATACCTAATAGACTCCAAAACATATATAAAACACATAAAACATATCAAAACCATAGCTAAAAGCGGGTCAAAATCATGGTCTATCAACTCCCCCAGACTTAACATTTTGCTTGTCCTTAAGCAAACCATTAGTCTCTTTGGAAGAAGTTTTTAAAACAGTAGGGACTCAATAAAATCTTTTAGTTCTAAAATCTTTACTTCTACTTTGTTGCAAGCCACATCTCATATTGCTAACTACATAAGTACATTATACCATATCCTTGCTTAGCAACCAAATACATCTAGCCAATCAACTTAAACAATCATGTCTGTCTATCCCCTCTACTGATTTCATTTATGCATAAAATAAAGGTGTAGGCTTTACCTTGGGAGTATCGATCAAAGAACACTTGGATTCAACTCATACAAGTTTCAGCCATTCTCATCCTAGTTCCTTTTCTCTCTTTATCCCCCTTCTCTAAATCCCAAACTTTTGTTTCTTTTATGTCAATCCCAATGAACAACTAATGTTCATCTTATTGATCTTTCAACTTTTGTAGTCTCTTTTTGACAAAGTGTAGGCGAATAGTGGGGTCATAGGTAATGTACCTCTCCCTCGCTTCCACAATGTGTGATCATTCCTTTGATTTAGAATAGTGGGGTCATGGGTAATGTACCTCTCATTCTGCCTCTCAGGAAATCATCTCAATCTTTTATATTCTGGGAATGCGAAAGGAAGGAGAGAAAGAAACCAAAATATTTGAGACTTTTACCTTCCAGGCTTGCATGAGGATTTTGATCCCTTGTATACCAAGCCCCAAGACAAGCAATAGATGTCAGGTTAGGTTGGAAATCAGCTTTGGTTCTTCCAAACAATCATGAAAAGTGTTTTCATAGGATGATCGGTGATCCACTTTAGCATCTATAGTACTTTCTGCAATCAACAATTCTAAGAATGGTGCTAAAGAGTAGTAAGATAAAAAGCAAAAGAAAAAAGAATATTTGTAAAGTTTTTGTCCCTTTCTTGACTCAATAAAACCAATTTTTGAAAACTTTTTAAAAGAGATCAAAAAGGTAAGGTAGCATCAGTAATCACTCCCCCCAGACTTAAATCATACACTGTCCTCAGTGTATAACTAGTCGGAGTTAGAGCATAAGAAATAATATATGTGTAACTGATATCGAAATTGTGAACGATATACCTGACCGATGTTCGTATCGATCGATGGTGAGTCACTTCCATCGATCGTCATTGATAGGGTAATGTCGGGCGATGTAGACAGGGTATCATCGGTCGATAGAGGTAGTGATTGTGTAGCTAAGTTCCTAAAAACAAATAAAAATGAAAGTAATAAGTAAAAATAAAACAAAACTAAATAAGAAAATACCTAATAGTGGGTTGCCTCCCACTCAACGCTTATTTAAAGTCATTTAGCTAGACTATGGAGGTATGGTGGCTAGTGAGGTGGGTTGCAGGTACTTGTTGGGAAACAAGTATCCTCCTTGTCTTGTGATTCATCAAACCAGGAAGTCAAAAAGCTTCTTGTAGCTTTCTCGCTTCTGGTCATACTAGCTTTCAAACCATGCACTTCAGTTTGGATCCTTTCTAACCACTCTTCTAGGCTGGCAATGCTGTCCTGATGATGCCCAAGCATGTTGTAGATGTTTTCTGCATTCAGCTGCGTGGTGTCGTGGTCTGGGATCTCGTTGGTCGATTCTGGAGGTTTCATATCGGTCGATGTGTTGTGGGCTTCATCGATCGATGGGGATGGGTTAGGTCGGCTGGCAAGCTGTCTTTTAATATCTGCTACCTCCTCTTGAAAATCCTCCACTATGCACTGTAATCCTTTGACGTCACTGTGTACTGGAAACCAATACATGTCCAGTAATCTGTAATCTTTGTCTCCACAAAACTCAATAGATTTGTAGATATCTCTTGTGGCTGCTTCTCGTTCTTCTCTGGTACAGTAGTCTGGTGCGCGTGTATCGATCGATGGTCTGGGTGAGTCATCGATCGATAGCCTCTGTAGGTGACTCTCGATAGGTGCGTTAAAGGTTGTGTCGATCGATGTTGATGGTTCTGCATCGATCGATGGTCGTTTCTGAGATTCGAGTTGTGCACGCAATGTGTTGACTTCTTCTTGTAGGGCTTCTCTTTATTTTCGTGCGAAGTCATTGCTAGACGTAATCCATAATATTTCTCCTCGAAGTCTCGATATGACCTTCTTCTATTCTAGGCCCAATCCTGCTTTCTCCCAGTTGTGTTCACTGGTCTTCTCATCCAGCATATCTGCTTCTGTGAAGATCTTGCAATCTGGAACTCCTTTAGCATATTGTTCAGCATGCTCCAGTAAGTAAAAACAAGAGCGCCCAAATAGTGAGGCTCTTTTCAGTAGCTTCTCAATGTCTTCTTTGCAGACATGGATGATATCTCCGTTGACCTCTCTGGCATACCCAGCTTCATCTCTGTATACACCAAATTCGTCTTTCTTTTCCCATAAGAAACGACGAACGCCGTGCTTAAAAGCTCTCTTCCCAATATCACGGTGAATATCGGTCGATGCTCGTCGCCATGCATCGGTCGATGCTCGCTGAAATTGGTTCTGGTCGTCAGGGTAACGGGGTGGTTGGGTGTAGGGTTGACTGGTCCATTGGCCATCTGAAGGATGTCTGCAACGACTTCTGCGGATATTGGAATGATTCTTCCATCTAGTGCTCGTGCATGACCTTCTAGATCCCTGAAAATACCATATGCATCCAGAATTAGTGAAGTATAATCGAAAGTATGTGTTTGTACCTCGGATGGTGTTGATGTGGTATCGATCGATGCTTGGGCTGGTGCATCGGTCGATTGTTTGGGCAACATGTCGGTCGATGGCTGGTGCTCCGTGTCGGTCGATGGCTGGTGCTCCATGTCGGTCGATACGGGTGCTTCAGGTCGGATCGCGGATGGTAGAGGTGATGTATCTACTGCAAAACTCTCATGATAACTGCTCGCCCTGCTTCCAATCGAGTAATCTTCATCTCGTGGTTCGTGTGGGACATAGACTTGTGCGCAGTAAGGTTCGTCGCTCGTTGATTCAAAACTTCGTTTGAGCAATCTGGGTTGGGGTATATCGGTCGATGGGAAAGGGTGTGCATCGATCGATGGGCGAAAGATGAAAGATGGATGAGGAAGTCTGACTTCGTCTTCTCGAAGAAATATATACTCTGTGGCTCGTTCCTCTTCATAATCGGCATCGTACTCCTCCTGAGTAGTGATGCTAGCTAACTCGGGCATGTAATGATCGTTGTCCCAATCATTGGTGCCAAAATCGCCGTCTGGAAACTCTTCCTCGATCTTCTGGAATAACATATCGATCGATGACCATGTATATTCATCGGGCGATTCGGGTCGGCTGGTATCGGTCGATGGTAGAAGGCTATCATCGGTCGATGGATCTGGATCGGTTTCATACTCGGCCATGGAATCATACTCGTGGGCACAGAAGCATGTTGCTACGAGTGCTGGGTTCTTCATTCTTGGAAACTTGATGACTGGAACATGATTGTAGTGGATGGTAGGGTTGATGAGGGTGAGACAGAGCTTGATGGTTTTGAGATCACAAACGGCTCCAACTGTGGCTAAGAAAGCTCTTCCAAGTAGTAGAGAAGTCTTGAAGTTGAGCTTGTTGGCTAGGACATGAAAGTCTGTAGGAATTAGGGTTTCTCCAATCTGTACCTCAAGGTTTCTAACTATTCCTCCAGAGCTCTGCTGAGAACAATCCACAAAGATGTAGGATTCTTAAATTGGCTCAATCTTCAGACCTAGTTGGTCTGCCAAAAGCTTGGGTAGGATGCTGACTCCAGATCTTGTATCACATAGGGCACGAGGAAACTCAACACCTCTGATGGAACATGGTATTGTGAACTTCCCTGGATCGCTCTTCTTCTCTAGTGTGATCTTCTTCTTTAAACTGTCTCTAACTTGATGAAACATCCTCCTTATGTCTTCTTCTATCTCTCTTGTTTCTCTGAAAAACATCCACAATCTGTGTGAAAACACTACAAGAAATATGAGTATCGGTAGCACTAGCGGATAGCGTTTTTTGTCTTTATACTTTCTTAGTCCGATTTTAATTCTAGAAATGCTTTTTTGAAATGTAGTAATCATAGCACTTTCAGTTTTGAAACGTTATATACTAATTAAAGCGGGAAAATAAATTATTTTCCCTCTCACTTTTGTTTCACTTTCCCTCTTACTCCATTTTATTTACCTCCAAAAATCCTAAACCCTATACCCTAAACCCTAAACTCTAAACCCTAAACTTTAAACACAACCCCTAAACTCTAAATAAAAACTTTAAACTCTAAATTTTAATATTAAATCTTAAATAAAAAAACTCAAAATTAATATTTTCAAAAATTAATCTCAAATCTTAAATCAAAACACCAAACCATCAACCCTCAAACCCTATACTCAAACCTTTATTTTAAATTCCAATTTAAAAAATAACGTTCTACTCAAACACTCTAAACTCATAACACTTATAATTAATAGTAAAACATAATAAAAACGTTTTGTTGTCTTTTGAATTCCTAAACCCTAATGAAGTTTTAAAATTCTACACTATAAACACAAGCTTTAATCTCTAATACACTAATCAATTTTATAATATTTTAAAACATAAACTCCAAATCTTAAATTTAAAATTATAAACTTAAATATTTGTAACACTTAATCTTAAACATATACCTATTTAAAATTTTAACCATAAAAACCCTACACTACATACTATAACCTATATCATAAAATATTAAATCTCCATTTTAAATACAAAATAATTTATATAATATATATCTCCAACTATATACAATATTTCAAATTTACATTATAAATTTCAAAAAAAAACAATTGACTAATAAACAGCACAAAAATGATTATAGATAAATGAAAAGATAATTTTTTACTGGTTTTATTTTTGACCTTTGATTAGTTTTGATCCAAAGGCTCATAATCACTCTTTTGTGATCTTCCCCCTTCTTTCTTATTGGTCAATATATCAAAATTTGGATTGATATTTTTGACCATTGATTGCTTGTAATCCAATGGCCAAGAATCTATCTTTTCATTTCCCTAATTCTATCTCTCTCCACATCTCTCATCATCTCTCCACGTCTCAAACACACACACAGATACGATTAATTCTTCTCATCTCTCCACAGTCTCAAACACAAACACAAACACACAAATACGATTCATATGAAAAATACATCTCCTTTCTCTATATCATTCGCTTCATCTCTCCTCACACACACACGGATCTGAAAGTGGAGCTTAGGCCAGTCATCTCTTCCATTCTCCACCGTCCTCTCACTCACCACCATCGGTCACCTCTCTCTCTCTCTCTCTCTATTTTAAATCTGACTTTTTGTTCTTGTTAAAAGTAGTGGATCGTTGTTAGCCGATGTGGTGATCATTAGCAGATGTGGTGGTCGTTGGGTTTAAGGCACAGAGGAGATGGAGAAGCTGGTGGTCATGAGCAGATTTTGTCATGGCTTGCAGCGAGGAGGTGACAGAAAAGCTGGTGGTCGCGAGCAGAGTGGTGGTCATGGGCTGCGGTGGCGGAGACTTAATTTCGTCTTGATTTTGAGACGAGATGGCGATGGAGGTCACGAGACAACGACTGATGACTTGGCTTAGTTTGTCGTTGATGGACTTGAGGAGAAGCTGAGGCGGCGTGATTTTGTAATTTGGTTTAGTTAGTGAGTAGGATTAGGTTAAAGCTTGGTTTGGTTTTTTGTTTATTTGGTTTAATATCTTTCTAGACTAATTAGATCTATTTTTAATTTATAAATCATATTTTTGTAAACCAGTTCAATTATAAATCATTTTAATTTTTTTAAAAATTATGTTGTTACTTTATATAATTAACTAAAAAATAAATAATTTAAATGTAAAAATAACAAAAATAAAACTGAAATCAATATCGGAAATCAAATGCTATGTTTAAAAATATATATAACAAAACGGAAATCGCTATCTAATTAAAATATACTGTAGCAGAAACAAAAAGTGCTATCTAAAGTGATAGACCTATTATCGCGGCCGATGATACAGCGTACCTAATACCGCTATGGTAGCGTTAGATAGCGTTTTCTCGACGTAATTAATACTCTATTTCTTGTACTGAAAGTAGGCTTCTTCAAAAGGTTTCTCCTTAGGTATTCTGAAAACTCTTTTTCTGAAGCTTGACAATTCTTTCGCATTAGCTTCCCTTTTATAAGGCTTGGGTATCTTCTCTTTCCTTTTTCTGAGAACTCTTCCAGTAGTTTCCTTTTCTATCTCCATGGACTCAAAGATATCCGTGGGTCTCTCCAAGATGGCTTTCTGAGGACTTCTAGTAGTTTAATATCGCTCCCGGAATGTGTCAATAGGTGCACCATCTATCTTGGGGAGTTGCATGCACTCGGCGGGGGGCTACTGTGTATCGGGCGACACTGACTGGAGTGCGTCGGTCGATATCATTGTCTTCCTATCGATCGATGGGAGGGTAGTCATGTCGGTCGATGTCATGCGTTTCGATCTTGACAGGGATGGGCGGATGTGGGTGACGTGCTGCAAAGGCTTCGTGAGTCATAGTCTGGACGTTACTACACTCGTACGGGTACTCGTCTAAGTCCATCGATCGACACTCATCAAAGTCTATCAATCGATGTACATGGGAACGTATCGTTCGATGATCACGGGGTGATATCGATCGATAGTAGTCACGGACGAAGTCTCTCTCATCATCAGATTGCTGAATCTCTTCTACTACCTCTTGCCAAAAATCATGTTATTGTTGGCAAGCTCCTGCTTCCTTTGGGCTTCTACTGTCTGGAACACCTGAGTCTCTAGCTTCTTCATATGGTTCTGTAAACCACTTAGCTCTTTTTGGAGGGTGTTGTAGACGGAGTCGATCTTCCCATTGAAGTAGTTCTGGAGTTTATGCTGACTCTCAAGGACCTTGTCAAGCATCTCCTCCAGTTTAGTATCTTGGGTGGGTGGGTGTGGGTTGGAGTAGAATGAGTTTCCGTAGCTCCTGTTGTTGTTGGGGTTGCTGATTCTGAAGGTGTTGGGCTTCTGTGAATTGAAGTTGCTTCTCTGGCCTGTGTAGTTTCTGTATCCTCCTTGGTTACCAGACCTCTGAAAACCAGCTCCACTGACCCAGTTTACATCTTCTTCTATATAATCTTCACCTGCAGTTTCTGAATCCTCCACTGAACAGATCTGCTTGTTTATCAACTTCTGAATGGTATCTAGCTGTGCTTGTACTTCACTGATGTATTCCTTTCCAAGGAATGATGTAGCTTTTGTCTTCATGAAGTTCTTCGTGTTGTTGCTGGAAGCTAAGTTATCAATGAGCTTCATAGCCTCTTGTGGATTCCTGGTGTTGAAGTTGCCTTCACTAGCTGTATCAAGAGCTCTCTGATAGTCAATGTGATGCCTCTGTAGAAAGTGCAAAGGATTTGCACTCTGTTGAAACCATGGTGTGGGCAATCTCTTTGGTAGGACTTGAATTTGTTCCATGCATCTTTGAATGACTCTTCGGGATTCTGAGTGAATGTAGCAATCTTTTTCCTCCATTCTTCAGCGCGTGACTCATCAAAGAAGTTACGCAGGAATCCGTTCTTGATGTCACTCCAGGTTGTGAGAGAACCTGGTTGTAGTTGTCTAAGCCACTACAAAACTTCTCCAGATATAGAGTACTTCAAAAGCTTGCAGAGAAGATTGTCTTGAGGGACTCCATTGGCTTTTATGACGGTTATGAGATCCTCGAACCTCTCCAGATGGTCCATAGGATGCTCATTTGACAACCCACAGAAGGGTATTTGTCCTACAAGGGTGTAGTACTGCGGCTTAAGCTCGAAATCTCCTCTTTGAATAGCAGGAGGGCGGATGGCTGATCGGTTGGAATAGAACTGATCTGCACGGTTGTAGTCAGCCAAAGATCTAGCTTGGTTAGCCTCTTCTATAGGTTGAATTATGTCTGTAGGTGTAGTCTCTTGCTCAGGTATGATCTCCCTCTGAGCGTTCGGCTTCTGACCTGCTGCATTACGCAGGTGACCATCTTGATCACGTAGGTCTCCATTCTCATCGGTAGTGAGAATAATAGGCGAACGGTTGTTGATGTCGAGCGATGGGGCGGTGAGAGTATCGGTCGACGTTGAAGGTGCCTCGGTCGACTGTGGTAGGCAAGTATCGGTCGACAGGGATGTGTTGATGTCGATCGATGAGGAGCGTAGGTCTTTGCGGATGCTATGTTCCAAGCCGTGAGGATCTTCTGAGTACAAAAGGTTTTTGTCCTTGTTGCTTCTAGTACTGCTGGGTATGTACCTGAAAAAGACAAGAAAATTTTTTTGGTGTCAGAAGATAATTTAAACAATAAACGAAAAATAACCTAGACCTAATCAGATTAAATCTAATGTTATCAAACTTCCCCGGCAACGGCGCCTAATTTAATATCACTCAAATGTTTAACCCTAAGTGAATTACTCTCTCAAATAAGAGGTTCAGTTGTAGTACTTAGGGATTGAATCCACAGGGAACTAAGGAATGCAATAGATATAATCTAAATAACTATACTAGGTTGAAAAGGTTTAAAAATAATAAAGTTTCAGTTTATAAGCAATAGTAAGTTGCTTAAGAGAATGGATTTTAGGTTTAAAACAATAAAAGAAAATAGTTAGATTCAAGGTTGCTATTCAGATAATCAGGATTATAATGCTACAGATGTTTTAATGAATTGTTTGCAAGATATATGAGAACTTTGATTCTTAGATAGATCTAATAGCAGTCGCTAAATAGACACATCCATTGATCTTATTGCCAGCAATATTGACTGATGTTTTGACAGCGATATCGGACGATATGGGTTGC
>CAKOAT010247376.1:160534-239727 GCA_932364175.1 Eruca vesicaria subsp. sativa | reverse complement strand
AATTCAACATTCCATAGTTGGGGCTAATCCCTCATAACTATTTGAACCCTAAATCTAACAAAGAGATCTACTCAGACATAACTGAGAGATTCATGACAACTAGGTAATAATAGAAACTCATAGATAGAGGATTGAACTTTTGGTTCTTGGAACAACAAATCTCTTTGTGTGTTTCCTCTAGATCTAGAATTCTATAACCCTTAAGAAATTAAGATGAGAAGAAATACTTTATAGAATAGAACAAAGTAACAAGAAAAGTATGCAAAGCTTTTCAAGTACAAAAGGTATCAAAAGCATGTAAAGCAAAAGAAAGCATAAAAAAGCATGTCTTGCCAAACACAAAGGCAAAAACTATAAATAAGATTTCCATTAGGTTAAAAACTCGTCAGGGGCATTTTTGTAATATTGGGAAAACTTGGGCTTCAAGTCGGCCAAGTTAAACTTGTTCTCCACGCATCATATCGATCGGTGGTACATGGTGTACATCGATCGATGGAGTATCTTGACTTCATCTTCGATAGAAGCGTCATCGATTGATTACACAGGGTGTGTATCGATCGATATGTGTCCTCATTGTCTGATCTTCATAGTCATCTCGGAAAACTCTCCTTTAAGCTCCAAAAGGGCACCTAAATCATCATTGTACTCCAAAGTGCTCCTGAACCTGAAAACATACCTAATAGACTCCAAAACATATATAAAACTCATAAAAACATAGCAAAACCATGGCTAAAAGTGGGTCAAAATCATGGTCTATCACCTGGAAATTCTCAAGGAGGAAGGGAAAGCTATTCCGCAAGTAAAGATAGACAAGTTTCTGGAAGAGGATCCATAAGGCGGAGGCCGAAAGGCTGTATCTCGGGTCACCCGATCAAGACAACTATCTTCTTTCTCCGCTGGTGCTTGCCTCGAAGTACGTTGATGAGACGGTCCTCGCCTACATGATGGCTGGTTACGATAGGAACTCGAATGCTGGATTCGATCCAAGTGGATCGAATATGAATGAAATGGGTCCCGAGATTGCTGCTGAGCTTCGCTCGCCTGTTAACTCGGGTCGCATCTGGCACCTTTCCGACTCTTCTGATGAGATTGATGTGTCGGGTCTTGATGGTTCTGATGGTGGCAAGGAGAAACTCTTGAAAGCGACAAGGCTAGGGCAAACGAAGTGGATCCGGAGGAGCGCCAGAGCGCGGGTCATCAGGCTACAAGTCGCCAAGCTACGTCGACCAACGCTTCCGGGGTCTGGGAGGCGGATACGCGTGAGGACGGTGATGATGACGCGGTTTCTAAGGAATAGCTGTCTAGCCATAGCAAAGTTTTCCTTTCTGTTTTTGTTCACTCCGCTTGTGGAGTTGTTTTCGGCTCTACTCTTGTTGTCGTATGAATTTTTAAGACTTATTCTGATATTCGCCACTGGGGCTTTTATTTTTTTATGAAATCTAGGTTTCGTCTAAGAATTTTCCTTAGCATAATTTCTTTTTCGAATTTTTGAGTTTTGATTAACATCCCGTAGCGGGAGTTCGTCCCAGGATCTGTAGTTTTAAAGAGGGGTTATCAGAGTTCGTCTATCTCCGAAGTAACTCATGTTTTAAACTTAAAACGCTGACTTAGGCTGTTGCTCGTAATTGCGATGCTGTTATTCGAGTTTAAACTTTTTGTCTCGTTTTCGTGCTGCTCGTCGGTTAGGTGTGACCTCGACTACGTAGGAACGTTGAGACTAGATTTTAAGTTAGGCCGAAAAGGTTTCCGAACTGTCATGAAGTAATTCTGTGGAGTTTGTAGGTCGGCCGATCCCCACTCTAGGAGTTATCATGAAATCAAAATTGGTCGTCTCTTCGTTAGTCGGAGTTGGCTGCGTCTAATGGAGTTCGCTGATTTAGTCCTGTTCAGGGCGTGTTCGGCAAAGCTGTGCGAATACCAGTACGTGGTCCGCGGTCCCTTCTTATATTGGGAAGTTGGGTCTTAGGTATCGTGACGGTGTTGTTATGGAGTTATAGCTGGACCGGTTAAGGCTGCCTATGTACCTCCGGGGAGGATCAAGCCATTGGTAGTTCGATTTGCCGAGTAGAAGTGGCTTGCGTTGCTCATCTACTCGGCGAGTGAAAGTGGCTGTACCGCGCATTCACTCGGTTTACGAGTTAAAGTGACTGAAGAGTCGTAAACTAGGTTTTTTTTTTTGAAAGAGTAGGAGCTCGTTACTCGCCGTAGTAGCGCCGCAAGTGCATTGAGTTCCAAGCTCGTGGAAATTCTTCGCCGGTTGAAGTTTCGAGATGGTAAACGCCTGGTTTTACAACCTTAGTGATTTTGTAAGGTCCTTCCCAATTGGCGCCGAGTTTTCTGGCGTTTGGCTCCTTGGTATTCTCAAAGACCTTACGTAGAATTAGGTCTCCCAGTTCGAGGGGTCGGGACCGAACTTTCTTGTTGTAATAAGTTCGATCTGATGCTGGTAAATTTGGATACGTAAGAGGGTGTTGGGGTCAAAATCGGTACGACGGAATCAATAGCCAAAACTCCCCGCAAAAAGATAAAAGAGATTTTTTTATAAAACTCGAAGAATGGTTTTATAAAACTCGAGAAATCGTTTTATAAAACTCGAAGAATCGTTTTATAAAACTCGAAGAATCGTTTTATAAAACTCGAAGAATCGTTTTATAAACCTCGAAGAATCGTTTTATAAAACTCGAAGAATCATTTTATAAACCCGAAGAATTTTTTTATAAAACTCGAAGAATCGTTTTATAGAACTCGAAGAATCGTTTTATAAAACTCGAGAAATCGTTTTATAAAACTCGAAGAATCGTTTTATAAAACTCGAAGAATCGTTTTATAAAACTCGAAGAATCGTTTTATAAAACTCGAAGAATCATTTTATAAAACTCGAAGAATCATTTTATAAAACTCGAAGAATCGTTTTATAAAACTCGAAGAATCGTTTTATAAAACTCGAGAAATCGGTTTATAAAACTTGAAGAATCGTTTTATAAAACTCGAAGAATCGTTTTATAAAACTCGAAGAATCGTTTTATAAAACTCGAAGAATCGTTTTATAAAACTCGAAGAATCATTTTATAAAACTAAAAGAGATTTCCGAACAAAGGAAATCCGCGGAAAACTCGGAAGATCGTTATCTTGGGAAAACGAAACAAAAGTCGATTACACGATCGTCCAAGTTAAACACGAAACCGCCGTAAAACGCGAGCTAGTCACGTCACAACTAGCTCGCCCAACGGCGAGCTAAGCCAAGTCGTCTTAGCTCGCCGTTGGGCGAGCTAGCCTCATCCCGACTAGTTCGCCCAATGGCGAGCTAAGCCAGCCGGCTCAGCTCGCCGTTGGGCGAGCTAGTAAAGTCCCAACTAGCTCGCCATTGGGCGAGCTAGAAGCTTCCCGGGCAGTTCGCCGAACAGCGAGCTGAACCTGTCTGGTTCGACTCGCCGTACGTCGAACCGACCGTCCCGAGCCTCGATCTCACGTATCCCCGATTCAAGGCTTACGTCCTTCGATGTGATCGTGTTCCGAACCACGGTCGAAATGTCTCAAGTTCCGTCTCGATCCGTCCTATCATTCATGTTTTACGATAAGAATCGTAAAACTTTGTTTTCTCGAAAATGACTCGAGGAAATCGTATAAAACGGCAACGGTTAAACGAAACACCGAACATTGTCTAAACTATACGATTTATTCGAGATTTTTCGTAAAAATCGTAAAAAACGCGTTTTTAATAAAAAGCGTCGAGTGAATCGTAAAAACGGTAACAATTAACCAAGGAATGAATGTAGCTAAACTTTACGATTAACCTGGGAAATTTACTAAAAACGGTATCGGATCCGAAAACGATCTCGTATAAAGTCGTAAAACGGATTTATCGCAAAACGGCACGAAAGGTCCTAAAACGCGATAAAAGCCCATCTCGCGAAATCTAACCCGAAGATACGATAGAGTTTAGCGATAAAAGCCCATCTCACGCAGCTAAGGCCACTCTCGTTGTAATAGAGTTCTTACGCAGATTCGGAATAAAAACCTTCTTGCTCTCCATTTCATTCATTCATACTTTAATTTTTAAAGTTCATCGTTTTCTTAATTATCGTTGTGCGGTTCTGCAGATAGCCGGATCCTCTAGAAACTTAGGGTTTACTCAAAGTTTCCTTATTTACGATTCATTGACAGTAGGTGAATTTCGGTTCCCACAGTTTGGCGCTAGAAGGAGGGGGGTCGGATCTATCTTACACCAAAGCCGCAACATGTCCAACGAAGAAATGATGACAGGTGACCAACAAACTCGCAACGAACGCGACAACGTTGATAAAACACCACCACCACAAGATGCGTCCGCGGCCAATGCTACAAACGCTAACGCCAAGACCATCGAAAATATGCTTTCCGAGTTTAACAAAAAATCGGAAGAGCAGGAAAAGCTCATCGGTTCGCTCGCAAAACGGGTTGAAACCCTAACTGAGAAAACCAGAGCAATTCGCCCCCGCGGAACTACTAAGATCCGCGGAAGGAGACTGGAATTCGCGACTCATGTGGATCACCCCAGAACCGAGCAGGGTAACTTACCGGAGAAGGATTCCAGAAAAGATAACCTTGACGCGACGCTAGATGAATCGGAAAAACCTCCTACTCGCGAACAGGATTAAACTGGAAACGAGCGACCAAGGCGACTCGTCGGACGAGGACACTGAAGTCCATCCTAGGAGAAGAAAAACTCGCAGCCCTCCACCGGAGTATTCTCCCGAGCGTTCTCTTACTGGAGACGAGGAGGAGCTCGACTTTGCGCGATACACAAAAACTACCGAGGAGCGATCTCCGATTACTTGCAGCAAACGCCGACGAGGTCGGAAAACTGCTGGCGACCTGGCCGAGATTCGCGATCTCCGCGAGTACATCACTAAAACTGCTGCAGTGGTAAAAGCGGTAAAACCTCAGATTCATCACGCTACCAGCGCGCACCCGAAATTGATCGGCTACTGTACGAATCTCGGAAAACGCCCTTCACGGCTTGCATCACCGAGGTCAAGCTGCCCAATCCCGGGAAACTTAAGGTGTCAACTTACAATGGGACGTCTGATCCCAAAGCGCACCTGCAGGCCTTCCAGATCACCATGGGACGAGCCAAACTCAAGGATCACGAAAAGGACGCGGGCTACTGCCGTCTTTTCATCGAAAACCTAGAAGGAGCAGCGCTCGAGTGGTTCGCCAAACTTAGGCGGAATTCGATCGGAAGTTTACGCTAACTCGCTTCCGAATTCCTGAAGCAAGACTCGATGTTCATCAATCCAGAAATCTCCAACGCTGATCTCTGGAGCCTATCGCAAAAGGAGGATGAATCTCTCCGTGATTTCATGAGCAGATTCAAACTCGTTATGGCTAGGGTTAGCGGAATCAGCAACAAGGCCGCCATCGACGCGTTAAGGAAATCGCTTTGGTTCAAATCGAAGTTCCGCAAATGGATAACTCTCGAGAAACCACGGATGATCCAGGACACGCTCCATAAGGCTACCGATTACATAACCATCGAGGAGGAGACTAAAATCCTGTCCGAAAAGCATAAGCCGACGAAAATGTCCGCAAAGGATAACGCGTTCGAGCAGAAGCAGAAAAAGAGGAACTCTCGTAACGACAAATTCGTCCATCACGAGGGGCAGGATCGCCAAGGGGCGCACAACAGCCATTAATTCTGGATCGGAACAAGGGCGAACCACGGGTAACATGTGGACGAGAAATTCAAATTACGATGAGAATACTTTCTGCGACCTCCACCAAACCCGTGGACATTCTACCGTGAACTGCAAAGTTTTCGGCGCCAGGCTTGCCGCAAAACTGATCACTGGAGAACTCTCTAAGATATCACACGTCAAGGATCTCATCCGTGATTCAGACCGCCTCCCGAAATATGACAGGAAGTCGCGAGCGGAAATTCTGCCTCAGGGAAACCAGTCGGGCGAAAAACATGGACGAAGGCAAGACGAGAAGGGTAACGACGCTAACCGCCGAAAAATTAACATGATTATCGGTGAATCGCAATATTACAACGACACCATCTCGTCTATCAAATCCTACCAACACAAAGCCGAAACCGGCTCGAGTTGGAAGGTGCCGTTGGATGACACTCCAAAAAGGGTAATCTCATTCGACGACGCTGAAACCGGCGGAATCGACCAACCTCATGCCGATCCCCTTGTCATCGACTTAGTGATAAGCGATTTAGAAGTCGCTCGAATCCTGGTCGATACCGGAAGTACCGTCAACATGATCTTCTGCAACACGTTAGCACATATGGGAATAGAACTCTCGGAAGTCGAACCTATTCCAAAATCGTTGACCAGCTTTCCCGGCGAGACATCAATGACCTTGGGATTAATCCGGCTACCGGTGGCAGCCAAAGAAGTGACGAAAATCGTCAATTTCGCGGTAGTCGATTTCTCGGCCATCTACAATGTGATCATGGTCACGCCTTGGATAAATTCAATGAAGGCGGTTCTACCGACGTATCACTTAGGCATAAAATTCTCAACTCCTATGGGAATCGCAGCAATTTGGGGATGCCAAAGACAATCACTATCATGCTTCCTGGCCGAACACAAGCTGAGGCAATTGGCGGTCGCAATCATGAAACCAAAACGAGCAAAGGTCACGCCACCGCCCGCGGAAGACGACCCAAAGCAAGCAACGGTCGAGAAACAGCAAGTTTCCGCACCCATCTCTTCTACCCAGCCGGAGGAGAAAAGCGCGGACAAAGACATCGATCCAGCAACTGAGTAAGCATACTCGCACAAACAATCAGAACTACGAGATGGCTTGATTTCCGAAAGGAATACGTAGGCAGCTCACCTAAAGACGAGTTCAGCTATCCCCCCTTCCAAAACGGGGGGGGGGGAGTGGGTGCGTATACAAGTATTTGTATACTCAAAAATTTTTAGAACTTTCGCTTTGTAATCGAAAACTTTTTGAAACTTTTTTAATAAAGACAAAGTTAGAACATTATAAAATCTCCGCTACTATCGAAAACACAAAATCGAATTCCAAACATCCGGAAATCACTTCCGCAGTAACAACTACTTAATCGTTTCTACAAAACTTGCACACCAAAATATTTTCGGAAAGAACCGGCGAGACGTCGCCTAAATTCTCGAGAAAAATATTCCACTAAGTCCGTCCGCGACTATAAAAACATGTACGCTCGGCGATTAGCCATCCTAAACAAACGCACCGACCTATTGGTCTGCATACATCCGACCAAGATAAAATAGCGCGCTATAAAAGAAATCCAAATTTTTGGTCAGCACTTCCGGGCAACTTAGAAATTGTTCCCGCTGAGATGCTCGATTCCAACCATACGAATCGTATAAGCCGAGAACCTATCGCAGATTCTAAATCGGTATGGAATCAGGTTAAAATCGCAACAGGAAAAACGAAAGCTGACTCGTCATCGCATAGCCTCAATCCAAAAGTAAACCTAGGTCTTGCCCTAAAACCAGCACACTGGTCTCTAACGTCTCAAGGCATGAATCGAGATCCTAAAGGCATGAATCGAGATCCTAAAGGCATGTCTCTTCGCCCACATCTAAACACTCGCGAAAATTGAAACCTTCCGAGTTAACGAACCGGACGATTTACACCAAGAGTTAGATGCGAGACGACAACTCGTATTCTTCCCTCTACATCTAAAACAAAACGCAAATTTCATACTTAGAAAATATTTCTTATTAGAAAATCTTCATATACACACCGCCTAGCGGTAGGGATTCAAAGCCACCAACGGCCAGTCCCGGAAAAACCACAACGAAATCATAAAAGCAACAACATCACACACTGAAGTCATCAACCACGGACATCACTGGAATCGATCCATGGCTGGTCCATTTCGCCATCCACATCTGGGATCCCAGGTCCGGTTTCAACTGAATCTGGCGACATAACAATGGGGCTCCACTGATCCCACATCTGCTTCCCAGGATTAACAAACTCGTTCTTCTTCTTCTCTCTCTTAGCCAGACGCGTTTTCTGCTTCGTAATCGCAACCTCATACGAATAGTCTGGGTCCTGGGTAAGGTGCAAACCCCCAATTACGCCCCGGCACTCGCGGAAATCACCATTCACCCTTTGCGCATCTTCAAATTCCGTGTAAAGAGGCATGAACCGCTCACGGCGAGCCATCAACTCCGCAGCAATCTCTCTTTTGCCTGCTCTACGAGCACGACGAACCATCGTGTCAGAAAGCTCCAAGCTTCGACGAGATTCGGCTTCATACTCCTCCTTCACGCAAGCAGCCTCTCTTGCGGCTAAGTCCTGGGCACGAGAGAACCTGGCATCGATCACTTCTTTGAGATGAGCAGCCTCCGCCTCCGCCGCTGCAGCCCTAGACTCGGCCTTGCGAAGTTCCGAACTACTCGCATTCACCGCCTCGCTCATAAAGCGGAGGCCCTGCAAAACGGGAAAAATCCTCCCTTATAAGAAAAATATATACGATAACAAAAGAGGCGGCCGCGTATGATACCGAGATAAAGCAAAATAGACAGACCTTGTTAAAAAGCCTCGACGCCTTCGCAAACGGTGTGTCAGCCGTTGCTCGGGATGATGTTTCAGCCGGATCAAATTCAGAGGCCGAAAAGTCAATAAGATCTTCGATATTAATATCATCATCGAACGCTCGACCGCGACCAAACGGGACTTCCCTGTCCTGCAGAGATCTCGATCTTTCCCTCTCCTCCACACCATCATCCGCCTCGACCTCAGTACGACTGTCCCGAGAAAAACCAGATGAATAATATGCAACGGCGCGACGGATCCTCTTTGGAGAAAAGTATCCCTAATGAAGTGGGCCGCCACAAAGAAGGTTCATGACCTCCGGGAAATCATCACGCAACGGCTTGCGGGGGATAGACACTGCAAAACGTACGAAAAGGTTAAAATCTATATATATATATATACGGATATGTAGAACACGGCAATAGAATACCAGGTGTCGCCCACACAGTCCTGAACAAAGGATAAAACTTTCCTCCACCGATGCGCTATCAATTTTGACATAGAAGAATCGTTCAATCCAATCGTGATCGTTCGAGGCGAGCCCACGGATTACCGCCATTTCTCGCCGAGGGGTCAGGTAAAAGCTGTCCCCTCTTCCGCGCTTGAATGTCAACATAGCCGAAAGATAGTCCTTATCAAGGGACATTCTGCGATCATAGCCTACCACCAAGATCCCAACAAGGTGCTGCAATCCACCAGAACGTAGCTGGCTGAACGGTACGCCAAACCTATCCAAGAACTCGACAATGGCTTGAGGAATAGGGAACCAAAGCTGCCAGATCAGCAGAAAGGCTTCGTAGCACGTAAAATAACCCGGAGGCGGATTCTCGACATCCTGACCTTGGACGGGGAGGCAAAGTTGAACCGACTCAAGGATCGCACGGAGATTCCTCAAATCTCTGAGAGAACCGATAGTACTCGGACCGACCGTTTTCTTCCGAAGCTTATCCTTCTTCGGAACCCAAAAACCTGGAGACGGAACTTCGGCGGTCCCCAAGGCCGAACAGTATTCCGAAAACTCTTCCTTAGTCGTGGAAAAACACCGAAAAATAGGCCTGGGGAGGGGGCAACCGCCAGAGATGTCAAGGTCGCTCGGATCAAAAATCGATGCATGAGCATGGTCTGAAGCTTTCCATTCAGAAGACATGTTGAACGGTCAAAAGAAAAGAAAGGATCCAAAGGAAAAAGTAGAGAGAAAGCTTCTTGAAACTTGGACAAGTTATGTAAAAATGAATGAAGAACTTGAAAACTCACCCCATATACTTATAGGAAAAAGTTTACTATTCACCTTTGGACTTTTGGCCACTAAAGTTCCGCCTAATTCTACCAAACTCGCCAAACAAGTTCAATCCGCTTGCAAGAACTCCACGATTCTTATGAGCTGGGGGCTAACTGTTGGGGTCAAAATTGGTATGACGGAATAGATTTCCAAAACTCCCCGCAAAAAGATAAAAGAAATTGTTTTATAAAACTCGAAGAATCGTTTTATAAAACTCAAGAAATCGTTTTATAAAACTCGAAGAATCGTTTTAGAAAACTCGAAGAATCGTTTTATAAAACTCGAAGAATCTTTTTATAAAACTCAAAGAATCTTTTTATAAAACTCGAAGAATCGTTTTATAAAACTCGAAGAATTGTTTTATAGAACTCGAAGAATCGTTTTATAAAACTCGAAGAATCGTTTTATAGAACTCAAAGAATCATTTTATAAAACTCGAAGAATTGTTTTATAAAACTCGAAGAATCGTTTTATAAAACTCGAAGAATCGTTTTATAAAACTCGAAGAATCATTTTATAAAACTTGAAGAATCGTTTTATAAAACTCAAAGAATCGTTTTATAAAACTCGAAGAATCGTTTTATAAAACTCGAAGAATCGTTTTACAGAACTCGAAGAATCGTTTTATAGAACTCGAAGAATCTTTTTAAAAACTCGAAGAATCTTTTTATAAAACTCGAAAAATCGTTTTATAAAACTCAAGAAATCGTTTTATAAAACTCGAAGAATCGTTTTATAAAACTCGAAGAATCGTTTTATAAAACTCGAAGAATCTTTTTATAAAACTCGAAGAATCTTTTTATAAAACTCGGAGAATCGTTTTATAGAACTCGAAGAATCGTTTTATAGAACTCGAAGAATCGTTTTATAAAACTTGAAGAATCGTTTTATAGAACTCGAAGAATCGTTTTATAAAACTCAAAGAATCGTTTTATAAAACTTGAAGAATTGTTTTATAAAACTCGAAGAATCGTTTTATAAAACTCGAAGAATCGTTTTATAAAACTCGAAGAATCGTTTTATAAAACTCGAAGAATCGTTTTATTAAACTTGAAGAATCGTTTTATAAAACTCGAAGAATCGTTTTATAAAACTCGAAGAATCATTTTATAAAACTCGAAGAATCGGTTTATAAAACTCGAAGAATCATTTTATAAAACTAAAAGAGATTTCCGAACAAAGGAAATCCGCGGAAAACTCGGAAGATCGTTATCTCGGGAAAACGAAACAAACGTCGATTACACGATCGTCCGAGTTAAACACGAAACCGCCGTAAAACGCGAGCTAGTCACGTCACGACTAGCTCGCCCAACGGCGAGCTAACCCAAGTAGGCTTAGCTCGCCGTTGGGCGAGATAGCCTCGTCCCGACTAGCTCGCCATTGGGCGAGCTAGTCTCGTCCCGACTAGCTCGCCATTGGGCGAGCTAGTCTCGTCCCAACTAGCTCGCCATTGCGCGAGCTAGAAGCTTCTTGGGCAGTTTGCCGAACGGCGAGCTGAACCGGTCCGGTTCGACTCGCTGTACGTCGAACCGACCGTCCCGAGCCTCGATCTCCTGTATCCCTGATTCAAGGCTTACGTCCTTCGATGCGATCGTGTTCCGAACCACGGTCGAAATGTCTCCAGTTCCGTCTCGATCCATCCTATCATTCGAGTTTTATGATAAAAACCGTAAAACTTTGTTTCTCAAAAAGGACTCGAGGAAATCGTATAAAACGGCATCGGTTAAACAAAACACCGAACATTGTCTAAACTATACGATTTATTCGAGATTTTTCGTAAAAATCGTAAAAACGCGTTTTTAATAAAAATCGTCGAGTGAATCGTAAAAACAGTAACAATTAACCAAGGAACGAACGTAGCTAAAATTTACGATTAACCCGGGCAATTTACTAAAAACGGTATCGGATCCGGAAACGATCTCGTATAAAGTCGTAAAACGAATTTATCGCAAAACGGCCCGAAAGTTCCTAAAACGCGATAAAATCCCATCTCGCGATCTTAACGAAATCTAACCCGAAGATACGATAGCGTTTAGACGGTTTACTCGCACAAGGAAGATAAATGTCAAGTTTGAAGATAAATGGCAAGTTTGAAGATAAATAGAAGATTTCCGCTGGAAGAAAAAAAAAAGGATCGAGATAAATGGAAGATTCCCAATAAACTCGAGTTCGGGCGAAATGGAAAGACTAAAACCGCCTAGGAGGGGAGTATATAAGCAAGAGGCATAGAGCAGAAGTAGGGACACGATTTTCCAGAGCTTTCACCACCAAACTTAACATTTAGGAATATTTATGTTTTCTGTTAGCAAGCTGCGTCTCAACTAGGGTTTTTGGTCTTAGACTTCTAGAGTTAAGGATTTCGTCGACGGCTCACGCAGCTAAGGCCTCTCTCGTTGTAACAGAGTTCTTACGCAGATTCGGAATAAAACCTTCTTGCTCTCGATTTTGTTCATTCATACTCTAATTTTTAAAGTTCATCGTTTTCTTAATTTCGTTGTGCGGTTCTGCAGATAGCCGGATCCTCTGGAAACTTAGGGTTTACTCAAAGTTTCCTTATTTACGATTCATTGACAGTAGGTGAATTTTGGTTCCCACAGAGGGCTTGATCTCGTCGTTCCTCGGTAGCATCTAACGTGTCGAGGAGCATATTGCTGTTGAGTTCGACGTGCTCCGTCATTCTTGATTGTCGTAGATTGGCGACGTTTACTTCAGCCGGTGCCATGACTTCGATTCCATGAGCGAGAGAAAAAGGTGTTGTTTTGGTAGCTCCTCTCGGAGTCGTTCTGTGCGACCAGAGAACTCCGTCTAACTCGTCTGCCCAGTGACCCTTCTTTAGGTCGAGTCTCCTTTTGATTCCATCGATGATGGTTTTGTTTGAAGATTCGGCCTGTCCGTTACTTTGTGGGTACCTTGGAGTGGACGTGTTGAGACGGATTCTCCACTTGGAGCAGAAGTCGAGAAACTGTTGGGAGATGAACTGCGAGATGTTATATGTCACGATTTCGTACGGGAGGCCGTGACAGCAGATGATATTCTTCCAAACAAACTTTTGGACTTCTTTTTCTGTGATGTTAGCGTAAGATTCGGCCTCGATTCACTTTGTAAAGTAGTCGGTGAGAACGAGGATATAACTCTTTTGCGGAGATGGGGTCATCGGGCCGACGATATCCATTGCCCAGCACATAAAAGGATATGGCGCTGTCATAGTTCGGAGCATTTTGGTCGGGCAGTGGATGGTCGACGCGTGCCTCTGGCACTTGTCGCATCGCCGCGTGTATGATTCGCAATCGGAGACCATTGTTGGCCAATAAACACCCAAGCTTTTGACTTTGAGGGTGAGAGCTCGTCTGCCGGAATTATTTCCGCCTGCTCCTTCGTGAGTTTCGGCCATGACGAGGTAGGTTTCCTTACCATGAAGACATCGGAGAAGGATTTTGTTTGCAGTCAATCGGTGAAACGAACCCTCGACGAAAACGTAGTTCGCACTGCGCGCTTTTAATCGTCTCCCTTTCCGTTTCTCCGCGGGGAGTTCGCCGTTGGCAAGGAAATCGATGAGCACGGTTCGCCAGTCGGGCGTGGTCTCGTCGGTTTCCTGAATTGAGAGGATGAGATCGGTCTCAGTAGCTTCTGCTTCGCCGGGGGCATCTATACTTGGTTTTTCGATGTTATGGATAGGAATCATCCTTTGGACCTGTTCGCGAAGTTTGCTGCCCAGCGCTGCGAGGACATCAGCGCACACGTTCTCCACGCGAGGGACTTTGACTAACTCGAAGAATTCAAACTCGTTAGCAAGGTCTCATACGACCTTCAGATATGCATCCATCCGTTTGTTTCGAGTATCATAATCGCCGCTGAACTGGCTAGTGACCAGCTGTGAATCGCAGTACACACTTACTAGTTTCGCATGGACTGCTTTTACGAGACGCAGACCCGCTATGAGTGATTCATACTCTGCCTCGTTGTTCGAGGCTGTGAATCCTTCTTCGGAACCCAAAAACGTGGAGACAGAACTTCGGCGGTCCCCAAGGCCGAACAGTATTCCGAAAACTCTTTCTTAGTCATGGAAAAACGCCGAAAAATTGGCCTGGGAAGGGGGCAACCGCCAGAGATGTCAAGGTCGCTCGGATCAAAAATGGATGCATGAGCATGGTCCGAAACTTTCCATTCAGAAGACATGTTAAACGGTCAAAAGAAAAGAAAGGATCCAAAGGAAGAAGTAAAGAGAAAGCTTCTTGAAACTTGGACAAGTTATGGAAAAATGAGTGAAGAACTTGAAAACTCACCCCATATACTTGTAGGAAAAAGTTTACTATTCACCTTTGGACTTTTGGCCATTAAATTTCCGCCTAATTCTACCAAACTCGCCAAAAAAGTTCAATCCGCTCGCAAGAACTCCACGATTCTTATGAGCTGGGGGCTAACTGTTGGGGTCAAAATCGGTACGACGGAATCAATTGCCAAAACTCCCCGCAAAAAGATAAAAGAAATCGTTTTATAAAACTCGAAGAATCGTTTTATAAGACTCAAGAAATCGTTTTATAAAACTCGAAGAATCGTTTTATAAAACTCGAAGAATCGTTTTATAAAACTCGAAGAATCTTTTTATAAAACTCGAAGAATCGTTTTATATAACTCGAAGAATCGTTTTATAAAACTCAAAGAATCGTTTTATAAAACTCGAAGAATCGTTTTATAAAACTCGAAGAATCGTTTTATAAAACTCAAAAAATCGTTTTATAAAACTCAAAAAATCGTTTTATAAAACACGAAGAATCGTTTTATAAGACTCGAGGAATCGTTTTATAAAACTCGAAGAATCGTTTTATAAAACTCAAAAAATCGTTTTATAAAACTCGAAGAATCGTTTTATAAAACTCGAAGAATCGTTTTATAAAACTCGAAGAATCGTTTTATTAAACTCGAAGAATCGTTTAATAAAACTCGAGAAATCGATTTATAAAACTCGTAGATTCGTTTTATAAAACTCGAAGAATCGTTTTATAGAACTCGAAGAATCGTTTTATAAACTCGAAAAATCGTTTTATAAAACTCGAAGAATCATTTTATAAAACTCAAAAGAGATTTCCGAGCAAAGGAAATCCGCGGAAAACTCGGAAGATCGTTATCTCGGGAAAACGAAACAAATGTCTATTACACGATCGTCCGAGTTAAACACGAAACCGCCGTAAAACACGAGCTAGTCACGTCACGACTAGCTCGCCCAATGGCGAGCTAACCCAAGTCGGCTTAGCTCGCCGTTGGGCGAGCTAGCCTCGTCCCAACTAGCTCGTCGTTGGGCGAGCTAATCTCGTCCCAATTAGCTCGCCGTTGGGCGATCTAGAAGCTTCTTGGGCAGTTCGCCGAACGGCGAGCTAAACCGGTCTGGTTCGACTCGCCGTAAGTCAAACCGACCGTCCCGAACCTCGATCTCCCGTATCCCCGATTCAAGACTTACGTCCTTCGATGCGATCGTGTTCCGAACCACGGTCGAAATGTGTCCAGTTCCGTCTCGATCCATCCTATCATTCGAGTTTTACGATAAAAAATGTAAAACTTTGTTTTCTCGAAAAGAACTCGAGGAAATCGTATAAAACGACAACGGTTAAACGAAACACCGAACATTGTCTAAACTATACGATTTATACGAGATTTTTCTTAAAAATCGTAAAAAACGTTTTTTTTAATAAAAATCGTCGAGTGAATCGTAAAAACAGTAACAATTAACCAAGGAACGAACGTAGCTAAACTTTACGATTAACCCGGGCAATTTACTAAAAACGGTATCGGATCCGGAAACGATCTCGTATAAAGTGGTAAAACGGATTTATCGCAAAACGGCCCGGAAGGTCCTAAAACGCGATAAAAGCCCATCTCGCGATCTTAACGAAATCTAACCCGAAGATACGATAGCGGTTAGACGGTTTACTCGCAGAAGGAAGATAAATGTCAAGTTTGAAGATAAATGGCAAGTTTGAAGATAAATAGAAGATTTCCGCTGGAAAAAAAGAAGGATCGAGATAAATGGAAGATTCCCAATAAACTCGAGTTCAGGCGAAATGGAAAGACTAAAACCGCCTAGGAGAGGAGTATATAAGCAAGAGGCATAGAGAAGAAGCAGGGACACGATTTTCCAGAGCTTTCACCACCAAAGTTAACATTTAGGAATATTTCTGTTTGCCGACGGCTCACGCAGCTAAGGCCACTCTCGTTGTAACAGAGTTCTTACGCAGATTCGGAATAAAAACCTTCTTGCTCTTGATTTCGTTCATTCATACTTTAATTTTTAAAGTTCAACGTTTTCTTAATTATCGTTGTGCGGTTCTGCAGATAGCCGGATCCTCTGGAAACTTAGGGTTTACTCAAAGTTTCCTTATTTACGATTCACTGACAGTAAGTGAATTTTGGGTCCCACAGAGGGCTTGATCTCGTCGTTCCTCGGTAGCATCTAACGTGTCGAGGAGCATATCGCTGTTGAGTTCGACGTGCTCCGGCATTCTTGATTGTCGTAGAATGGCGACGTTTACTTCATCTGGTGCCATGACTTCGATTCCGTGAGCGAGAGATAAAGGTGTTGTTTTGGTAGCTCCTCTCGGAGTCGTTCTGTGCGACCAGAGAACTCCGTCTAGCTCGTCTGCCCAGTGACCCTTCTTTAGGTCGAGTCTCTTTTTGATTTCATCGATGATGGTTTTGTTCGAAGATTCGGCTTGTCCGTTACTTTGTGGGTACCTTGGAGTGGACGTGTTGAGACGGATTCTCCACTTGGAGCAGAAGTCGCGAAACTGTTGGGAGATGAACTGCGAGATGTTATATGTTACGATTTCGTACGGGAGGCCATGACGGCAGATGATATTCTTCCAAACAAACTTTTGGACTTCTTTTTCTATGATGTTAGCGTAAGATTCGGCCTCGATTCACTTTGTAAAGTAGTCGGTGAGAACGAGGATATAACGCTTTTGCGGAGATGGGGTCATCGAGCCGACAATATCCATTGCCCAGCGCATAAAAGGATGTGGCGCTGTCATAGTTCGGAGCATTTTGGTCGGGCAGTGGATGGTCGACGCGTGCCTCTGGCACTTGTCGCATTGCTGCGCGTATGATTCACAATCGGAGACCATTGTTGGCCAATAAACACCCAAGCTTTTGACTTTGAGGGCGAGGGCTCGTCTGCCGGAATGATTTCCGCCTGCTCCTTCGTGAGTTTCGGCCATGAAGAGGTAGGTTTCCTCACCATGAAGACATCGGAGAAGGATTTTGTTTGCAGTCAATCGGTGAAACGAACCCTCGAGGACAACGTAGTTCGCACTGCGCGCTTTTAATCGTCTCGCTTTCCATTTCTCCGCGGGGAGTTTGCCGTTGGCAAGAAAATCGATGAGCACGGTTCGCCAGTCAGGCGTGGTCTCGTCGGTTTCCTGAATTGAGAGGATGAGATCGGTCTCAGTAGCTTCTGCTTCGCCGGGGGCATCTATACTTGGTTTTTCGATGTTATGGATAGGAATCATCCTTTGGACCTGTTCGCGAAGTTTGCTGCCCAGCGCTGCGAGGGCATCAGCGCACACGTTCTCCACGCGAGGGACTTTGACTAACTCGAAGAATTCAAACTCGTTAGCAAGGTCTCGTACGACCTTCAGATATGCATCCATCCGTTTGTTTTGAGTATCATAATCGCCGCTGAACTGGCTAGCGACCAGCTGTGAATCGCAGTACACATTTACTAGTTTCGCGTGGACTGCTTTTGCGAGACACAGACCCGCTATGAGTGATTCATACTCTGCCTCGTTGTTCGAGGCTGTGAATCCCAGACGTAAAGATTGCCTTATCAGTTCTCCAGTTGGAGATTGCAGCTGGACTCTTGCCCCCGATCCTTTGTTCTTCGAGGATCCATAGACGTGGAGGATCCAATTTTGACTCGAGAGTATGAGGTCTTGCTCTAGTTCGGGCGATAGTTCAACCATGAAATCGGCCAACACCTGCGACTTAAAAAATGTGCGGTTGCGAAACACTATGTCGTGCTCGCTCAGCTCGATTGCCCACTTAAACAACCGTTTTGATTGGTTGGAGTTCTGCATCACCGTGCGCAGTGGTTGGTTCGTCAATATTTCAATCGTGTGAGATTGGAAGTAAGGGCGAAGCTTCCTTGCCGAGGTGACGACCACCAATGCCATCTTCTCAAGTGTGGGATAACGTGTCTCGGGGTCAGTCATACGTTTGCTGGTGTAGAATATAGGCTTTTGCTCGCCCCAATCCTCCTTGACAAGAACGCTGCTGACTGCCGCTGTGGAAACCGCGATGTATAAGAATAGTGTGTCTCCCGCTTCGAGCTTGGCCAACACCGGCCGTGTGGTCAAGTATACCTTGAGTTGGGTGGATGCTTCTTCACACTTGTCGTCCCAGAAGAACCGTTTATTCCCGCGCAGAAGCTCGTAGAAAGGGAGGCACTTGTCAGTTAACCGAGAGATGAAACGATTAAGCGCGGCGATTCTTCCTGTTAGCCGTCGGACTTCTCGACTGTTCTTAGGACTTGGGAGGTTGAGGATAGGCAAGATCTGTTTCGGGTTTGCTTCAATCCCGTGTTGCGTGACGATGTAACCAAGAAACTCGCCAGATTGAACCCCGAAAGTACACTTCGCGGGGTTAAGTTTCATTCCATACTCGATCAATGTTTTGAAGAATGCCTGCAAATGATCTGGATGATCCTTAGCTCGGCGTGACTTGACCATCATATCATCAATGTATACTTCCATCGTCTCGCCAATTTGTCCGCAAACATTTTGTTAACGAGGCGCTGATAGGTTGCTCCGGCGTTCTTCAGGCCGAAGGGCATTACGTTGTAGGCGAAAGTACCTCTGTCCGTTATGAATGCTGTCTTTTCTCGGTAATCTGGATGCATTGACATTTTATTGTATCCCGAGAAGGCGTCCATGAAAGACAGGAGCTCGTTGCCAGCAGTCGATTCTTCTAGTTAATCGATGTTTGGTAACGGGAAGTTGTCCTTCAAACAAGCTTTGTTTAGATCCGTGAAATCGACGCATACACACCACTTCCCGTTCTTTTTCTTTAAGACTACGGGATTCGTGAGCCAGTCGGGGTAGTGTACCTCCGAGATGGATCCCGCTTCGAACAATCTCTGGACTTCTTCATTGACTGCTTTGGATCGCTCTGGTTCAAGCTTACGCCGCTTCTGTTGAATTGGCTTGAAGGTTGGATCAATGTTTAATTCATAAGAGGTAATCTTCGAGTCCATCCCCTTCATATCAGAGGTAGTCCATACGAAAGTCGGGAGGTTTTTCTTGAGAAAAGTGATTATTGTTTGCTGCATTTCGTCAGATATAAGGGCACCAATTCGCACGACCATGGAAGGGTCAGAGTCGTCGATCTTGATCTCGATGACTTCGTCTTTCTGGGGGGAAACCTTCTGGATCGGGTGAGCAACAGCGTTTATGCGCGGAGTCGTCTTTTGGATTTGACATTCGCAAAGAGGAGGTCACGAGCTGCCTGCTGGTCACCGCGCAGTACCTTGATGCGTCCGTCGTTCCCCGGAAACTTGACGCATTGGTGCTAGGTTGAAGAAATCACTTTCATCGAATGGAGCCACGGTGTTCCCAAGATTGCGTGATAGGGTGCGTCTGTTGCGACTACTGAGAACTTGACTGTTCGCGTAACTCCTCGAGCGAAGACCGGATGGCGGATGGTCCCGATCATTTCTTCCGAGACTCCGTTGAATCCGATTAACGATCGGTTGGAGGTTTCAAGAAGACGAAAGTCGACTCCCATATTCTCGAGTGTTTGTGGAAGATGAGGTTGACCGAGCTGCCCATGTCGATCAAGACCTTGGTCACTTCACATGCTTCGATGCCGAGCTCGACAAGTAATGGATCATTATGCGGCATGTTGACTCCAAGTGCGTCTTCAGCTGAGAACGTGATCGTCGGATCGTTATCGGGCATCGTAGGCCATCGTTGCGATATCTTCGGCTGGCACTAATTGTTGTTGATTGATCGGACTGACTCGCCGCACGAGGGTGACCCGCCCAAGACTACATTGATATGTTTTTTGCGAATCTGTTCACGCAGGTCGCTTCTTGGTGTCGCGACCTTGGAAACTGGAAACTTGTTAGCAACCTTGGTTTCCAAATGACGTCGGAGGTCGGAGTCAACTTGGTTTCCAAACTTATTGGATCGACTCAACTTTATACGGATGTCCTCTCCCTTTGAGTTGAGGACTGCGCGGAGATCCATGTGGTAGTGGTCGATCTCAATTTTTCTCGCCTCGGATGCGTTGATCTTAGCTCGTAAGTCGGAAGATGCCGAGGCTACTTGGGAACTAGGTTGGTCGTTAGCGATGACAACTTTGCGCTTAAGTTTGTGACGCAGATCCGAGGTGCAGGCAGTGTCATCTCTTTGTGTAGCAGGCAGGGCGTCGAGATATCGACGGAGATCGATGGAGCATCGACCTCGTTTTCGGGTGAGATCTCGGGACGAGCGAGTATTACTTCGACTCTGCGTCGATTCCTCGGTTGTTCCTCGTCAGAAGAAGAGTCCATCTTTTCCTATGCTACTGCAGCAGCTTGCACCGCATCAGTCTTTTGTTCGGCCTGAGGAGCCTTGCCCTGCGATTTTGACCTCTCTTATCTTTGGTTTTACTCCAGTTCTTGGTGTTCTTCGGCTTCTGTTTTGGCTGCTCGATCTCGAGTTTTCCGCTGGCAATGGACCAGAGGAACTTCTCATACAGGACTTTGCATTCCTTAGTGTCGTGCTTCTTCGACTTGTGGTAAGAACACCATTTATCGGCCTTGTCGGTCTTTTTGGTTTTGGCGGGGGCAGAGCTCACTGGCTCTGGGGAAGCTTGGGTTTTGCTCCCTTCGGACCCGGGTTGAATTTTGTAGGAGTTCCACCCTTTCCTTCGGATCTCTACGGACGACCCGTCCGCCTGATTCACAAGGTAAATGAAGCTCTTCTTCGGGTTGGTTTTGTCCGTAGGGGCGTGCTGTCAAGGTTCGGCTCGCGTTTCAGGTGCTTTGGCCGCTGATGTCCCTCCCGGTTTAGCTGTGTTCTGCTTGCTTATGATCGCCTTAGTGTCTTCCTCCATATGGATGAAGTTGTGAGATCGGGCAATGGCATCGGCAAAGGACTTCGTTGGGTGACTGTAAAGATCGTCACAGAACTTCGAGCGTACGTAAAGAGTGTTCATGAGGGCGTTTACAGAGATTGCGTCCGGGACTTGCACTTTTGCTACGATTTCCTTGAACTTCTCCATGAACCTTCTGAGGCTTTGTCCCGGTAGTTGAGAGAGGTGCCAGAGGTCGGAGACTGTGGCTTCTTCCCGAGAGAACATGATGTAATTTTTGAGGAAGACTGACGACAGGTCGTGGAAACTGCCAATAGATTTTTAGAGTAGGCTAGTGAACCAGTTGAGTGCTACTCCCTTGAGAGTTTCGACGAAAAGCTGACAGAAACCTGTGTCTCGCTCTGCTGGCGTAAAGGTCTGACATCTCATCGCGACGTTAAAAGATGTGATATGAGTGGTCGGATCTGAGAGACCGTCATACGTCGGTAGGCGGAGCTTCTCCATCGGCTTAAGCCTGGCGTCAGTGATCTTGCTAGTGAAGGGTGTCCGGAGAGTGTCTGCGAGCTTGTGGATGTCGTGATCCAGGAAAACGCTTTCGATGAGCGGAGCAGAAGTCGTGACCCTGTGAATCTTTGAGTTTACTTCGAGGATGGCTTGCTTGAGAGCAGCAATTTCTTGGATAGTTTGCAGATCTGAGCGGTTTCCCGGTTGCGCAGAATCATCCGGGACTTTGGTTGGCACGATGGACTGGTTAGCCGGAGTAGGGGTAGGGTTTGTGTTGAACAAGAATCGTCGTGCCGTCGAAAGGTTTCCTCCGGTACCGTCTAGGTTTGCGAGTATGGCGGTGATAGCCGCGAGGTGTTCGTTCGTCGTCTTTTGGGCTTCGTCTTGACGAGCTAAACGTTCCATGATGGTATCGATAAGGGTCGGAGCGAGTGGTACGGTGGTATCCGGAGTAGGTGCTACCGGGTCGACTTCCTCACCGGAAGTCGACTCGTTAGTCGGAATCATAGCTTTGTTGACGCTACTTTGTTATGCCCCACAGTGGGCGCCAACTGTTCGACCCGAGTACGGTCTTTATCAGTGAGAATGGTGACGGAACTCGTCAATGGGTTATGACAAAGGCGGTTATGCTATAAGTAAGGAAAGAGTAGTTTTATTAGTGAAATAGTTCGGTTTACAAATAAGGAAACAAGAGGCAAGATGGCGTAGCTCGGAGAGCTCAGAAGTGTCGTACAAGTTGGAAGGAAATACAAGAGTGAAAACCCTAATTCTAGCCGCTTTGTGTGTGGAAGTGATTTCGGATCCCCTACTTGTTTCCTTCTCTCCTTCTTTTATAGTGGCACTTCCTTGACCTAGCGAGCTGGTCGCGTGTACGGAGGGCCTTTCGGCAAATGGGCCTTGGTCGGCTCGCTAAGGTAAACGCCTCACCTAAGCGTCTTTAATTCGGTTAATCATGGAGATTATCTGAGTTAAGCCTGATTAGTCGTTAATCAACAGTGTTACCTCGCTAGCTGGCTTTAGTTGTATCTGACAAAAACTGAAAAATGTTCATTCCATACAACTTCCAAAGTTATCTTTCATGACAAACCCTATAATTTATTTTGGTTTTATCATTATAATTTAATAATATGTCATTGAAATAACCAATTTATTTGATAAAAGAATAGCCAGTTTTTAATTTCATAACATCTAAAAATCTCAGAAATTATGAATTGATAAATAATGTTTCTCCCTTTGTTTCATATTAAGTGATATTTTGCATCAAAACATTTATTTTAAAAATTATTTTTTACAAGATTGATAATATGATTTTAATTTTAAATAAAATTAGTAAAATTATAATTAGTTATACAGATTATAATAAAGATAAAGTTACTTAAATACGAAAAAAACTTATAATATACCACAATCACAATCCCCTAAAACATCATTTATATTGGAACAAATAAAATATTTATTAGTTATAAGATTCAAAAATAGTTATATCGTACCAACAAACAGAAATATCATCATCTATATTAGTAAAATAGAATTTCTACTTGGATTATACCCTTGGTTTGAAATGAAACTAAAACCTCATACCACTGCTTTGTTATTAATACAAATAATAAATAGTTAAATCAGCCGTAATTCATAATTCAAGACATGGATTAATTAGAAGGGAATCAAACGAATAAAGTAAGTTGGAATATGAAACAAACGAATATAAGTTTGGAAGTTGTATGGAATGAACTTTTTTCAGTTTTTGTCAGATACAACTAAAGCCAGCTATGTCACCACCGAGGCTCCCAAAATTCTATAGGATGAAAATGAACCTACATGTTTTTTTTTTTTAAATGACTTTTTTATTAACTTACCAAACCAAAGTCTTACAAAACTTGTGTCCCTGCGGGATTATAGCTAAATATTGTCATTGAGCTGGAGTAAAGAGGGTTAATATTTTCATGTTTGTGTTGACCATGTTATGATTATAAAAATAAAGTAGCATTCATTTTTCTGATGTTGTAGTTAACACAAAATGTAAAATTCTTCAAATGTCACGGAACCAGAATTTTTTTCTAACGGGGTCAATAGTATAAACTATATTATATAAAAATTACAAAGAAAATTTACCATAAATTTTAAATATTGTATCATTATTTATTTTTGAAACCTTATAAAACATTTTTATTTTCTTGTAAAACATTTTATAGCAAGGAAACAATTAATTTTAAAAAATTAATAAGAAAAACTATTACAATTATAATATATTATTCATAATTTCATTTAAATTAAACAACAACAAATGTTACACACAGATAACTATATGCACATATATAAAATAACATTACCAAGAAACATTCAATTCAAAATGTGTAAATAAATACCACTTTTTAAAAAGCTCATTGAAAAACACAATTTAGACAAGCGAAAATTAGAAGGACGCATATGAAAGAAAGAATAATGATTTTAGTAATTTAGACGAAAAGTGCTGTGCATTTATCTTTTGCTGAAAATTTATTAAAGGATATTCACAAATATTTTTTTATTACTATTTCAACCAGTTATTTAAATATATAAGTTGGTAACAAAATATAGACTATTATGCAAGTTGAGTCAAAAAGCTCAACCCTTGAAATTTAATATACTACATTATCATTTTTTATTAAACAAAAAAACATATTCATTTTCTCAAACTCAATGTCTTTGTTATAAATTTATATTTTGATCTATTTCGTGCATATAATTTGGTTCATATTGCATAGTATTTGAGAACTTGAAAAAAAAAAAAATTAAGATCACAATTTTTTTTTAAAATGGTTAAACAATAAATAACAACTTCAGTTAAATATGTATATGTTTTTTGACATAAGTTCATAACAAAATATGTCTACTAAGATGATTTTGTTGTTTGTTACTAAAAGTGACGCTCTTTGACAATAAGTGTTTTAAGAACCAGAACCGTCTGGTTTGATCATGACTTTCTCTTCTAAACAATTTTGAGTTTTGCTAAAAACCAACAAATTCGGTTTAAGAACCAGTTACTCACTAAAACTGATGGTCCAGTATGATATTAAACCATGGTTTTTTCAAATTCAAATTAAAAAAATGCAAATTAAAAAAACTTTCACAAAACCTGTATTAATTTTAGTATCTATTTAAATAAGTTATTTTTCATTATATTTATATTATTTTTGAAGTTTTCATATTATTTCTATATCATTTTAGCTTCAAACAATGATACAAAGTCTTAAAAATAATTTTATAGTTATACATATATATAGACACTTAAATTAAAATTAAATTAAATTAACAACACAATTGGACCGGTGTGGCCATTGACCTAACTGCAATGTCAAATTAATTTTTGGTTTGGTATTCAAAACATTGATGGCAAGGATAAATTAATATCATTTAGTTTATAAACAGATATAATAAATAAACATTATTCATAACAATAAAATATATACAATCTTAAATTTATATAATAGCTTTTTAAATTAAAATAAAAGTCAATTCATTTTATATACTTAATTCCAGATTTTGATCGTGATTATTTTCTACCAACATTTTGAAGATAGAAAATATAAAACTACATATTAATATATTACAGTAATTATGATGTAAGTTATTTATGCCAAAAATAAAATGAAGGTTCTGTTAAAAAAACTAAAATAATATTTATACTTTGTAAAAAAAAAATAGTTCACTATCAGTATTTTTTTATGAAACTCTTACTTGCATTACTTATAATGATTTTGTCAATCATTATCTTTTTCTATTTAATTTAATATTTTATTACTTCTTTTTTTAATTATAAATTTAATTATACAATATATTATATATATAAACATATAATTGGAAATTTTGTTTACGAGACTAGCCGCGCGTAGAGCGACCAAAAGATCTAGTTATTCATAAGATTAACTCTAAGTTGATTTTCAGTTAATTTTTATTGTTATATTTTTTTCACAGAAATCAAGGCCTGACAATAAATCTAATCTTGGAAAAAAGGCTTGACACTAAATTATTTTTGTGCTATTATAAAATGTTTTTGGCTTTGCAGGTGACACTAGTAAAAGTTAAGTTTTAACACTGTAGATTTTTTTCAATGTCGAGATGAGGAGGAGTGTAGCATATCTTCTTTTTCCTCTCTGCGCATAGGAACCATTCTTAGTGCCATCCTCCCCGCTGGCTGTATGAGAATTTCTCTCCTCAGCTTGAAAATTTGAAACCGAACCAAACCAAAAAATAAGAGAATGAGTATCAATGAAACGAGTATGTGGGCTTTAAGAATACGGAGGATGTGTTGGGCCGAAAGTTGAGAAGTCCAGTACAATAAGAGTTTTTGTTTTTCTTGTTGAAGAAGCTGCTTGTCCAGTCCTTTTATACAACAGAGGAAGAAATCTAAGCGAAATCAAGGAATCGAGAGAACCCAAAAGAAGAGCGAGAGGAAAGTTTTGTTCAGGTAACTTTCTCGCTAATCGAATCCGTTACTCATCTTTCTCCTCAGCATCTTCGAAATCTAATTCATTAGTTCCGTCTCTATGGATTTGTTTGCGGGATCAGTTTTCCTCAGAAGTGACTAAAATCTGGATAATTCGTTAAGATTTTTTCGCATAAACCCTAGCTTGACGGTATTCTCTGGTTGATTTGATTTATCACTAGTTCCATACTATGTATTAGTGAATCTGTGTCTGAGAAAGTGAGAGTTCAACGAAAATTTTCGTTTAGGCTTTTTTTATTTTATTTTTTGTGAGTTAAAAGAGATTGTAAGACAGTTTATACGCCTTTGAGGAGAATCAATTGTGTAGAACATTGACTTATGCCTCCTCTTATGGAAGCATAAGCTTAGAATGAGTAAAGTTTGATACTTTCATGGGACATAGTTTGTTGGGGGGGGGGGGGGGTTAAAGAATCTGNACAGTCGCACCACCATCTTCTCACCGGAAGGTCGTCTCTACCAAGTTGAGTACGCTATGGAAGCCATTGGCAACGCTGGTTCCGCTATTGGAATCTTGGCCAAAGACGGAGTGGTCTTGATTGGCGAGAAGAAAGTCACCTCTAAGCTTCTTCAAACCTCCACATCCGCTGAGAAAATGTACAAGATTGATGACCATGTGGCCTGTGCTGTGGCTGGTATCATGTCTGATGCCAACATTCTGATCAACACCGCTCGTGTCCAAGCTCAGCGTTACACCTTCATGTACCAAGAGCCTATGCCTGTTGAGCAGCTGGTTCAGTCTTTGTGTGACACCAAGCAAGGGTACACACAGTTTGGTGGTCTTCGTCCCTTTGGCGTTTCCTTTCTTTTTGCAGGATGGGACAAGAACCATGGGTTTCAACTGTATATGAGTGACCCCAGTGGGAACTACAGTGGATGGAAAGCTGCAGCTGTTGGTGCCAATAACCAAGCTGCTCAGTCTATTCTTAAGCAAGACTATAAGGATGATGCATCTAGGGAAGAGGTGGTTGAGCTCGCTCTCAAGGTTTTGAGCAAGACGATGGACACCACAACCTTGACATCTGAGAAGCTCGAGCTTTCTGAGGTGTTTCTGACTCCATCAGGGAGTGTTAAGTACCATGTTCACTCCCCTGACTCGCTTACTAAGCTTTTGGTGAAGCATGGTGTGACGCAACCAACTGCAGAAACTTCCTAAGCTCGAAGCCATCCCCGACTTGTAAGGTGATCGACATTCTGTGTTGTGGTTTACCATTTGTTTGCTTTTACTTTGGATTTGAGGATACTGTCTTATAATCAGTTATTACTTTGGTTATGTCATGATACATGTGGTTGACGTTAGGGGTTCATTTATATGTTGCTATGAATCGAATCTGAACTTTGTTTTTTTGCAATCTTGTTTTGTCTTTATTTTCTCCACAAATCAGTTCACACCAATATAAGAAATGCATATCAAGAAATCCTATACAAATGTCCACTATAAGCGATCATAGATGTACATATCTTCACATCAATGTATCAGATTGTGATATTATGGTGATACTTGTTCGATATTATTTCTTCTGGAATAAAGTTTGCTCAATAAAAGAACATAGGACCAATCATTAACCAATGGGCCCATTATAAAGCCCACAATTAATAACGGGTTATTACTCGTTCCAAGTGTTCAATAGCTAAACTTAATGAGAATCAGATTCAACTTTTTAAGCTTCACACCACGTTTGATTGAAGAGTGTTTTTTGTTTATCAACGGCGAAAATATTACCGCTCAAAGCGTAGTCTTGAGCGCCAAATAGATTTTCAGCGCTAGAATGTCAGAATCAACATTATTTTGGGGTTAATTGTACGACCAAGTAAATGACGATAGTGCCATTTTGTCGCATGTGAACTCCTAAACGACGTTTGACCAACCAGCTCATTTGATAAATTTACCAAAAAGTTTTTTTTTTTTCTTATAATCAAACATGTCTTAGGTTTATGATTTACTAGGGCCAGTCCGCGCTACGCGCGGAATTTGGTGTTCCGATTATTTAAATTATATAATTGTTGTAAAATTGTTTTCTATATTGAGTTGGTTGTGAGTGAAAGTATGTGAAATGATTAGGTTTGTCAATACCACATCCCAAATAAATAAGCTTAAGTAATATGAGGGTATTCTCAAATTGTGCATTATTGTATATTGTTATAATACTCATAAATCTTCAATATATTTTAAACTTGAGCATTGTAAGTGAAACTAATTGGGATCATCAATTGTGTATGAGAATTTTTTTAATTTCTTTTTAATGGTTTTCGTTCTTTTGATTGAGGGTATTTAATATAGGGAGAGTAAGGTGCTTGAAATTGCAGTATTATTTGTTTTTAACATTTGCTTTTTTTTTTTATTTATGTCATATATTTGAAGATTACCAGTTTAAAAGCAGAGGATGGAAACACTTAGGACATGAATCTGATGTTACAATATACTTTCATAGTATTTTTGAAAATAAAATATTTAACAAAGATATGTAAAAATCTTAATTATGTTCAACTTGTGATTTTTTTTTAAAAAAGATATATCTATGTAAATATAGTAGTCTTTTCTTGTTTAACGATCTATCATATGTTTTAAAAAATGTTTATCAAAGTTATATAAATATAATAATTATGTTCAACTTGTGGATCTTTGTTTTAAAAAATTAAATTAATTATGTCTATATAAATATAGTAGTCTTTTCTTGTTTAAGAGTTTTTTTCCTCCAAAATATGCATTTATCTGAAATAAAGATTAATTCTGATCTAATCGTTTTTATCATAATTATTTATTTTTGATCAAAATAATTGTTAAATTAACAACTGACTAAAGCTTTATTGAATATTCAATTCGTTCTTTTGTTTGTTTTTAAATAACTTAAGGAAATGGTGGATGAGGAGTATCTCAAAACAGAAATTGATATACGAACATCTGCATGATAGACTATCTCTACAAATTTGTGCGCTTGATTCATCCATGAGTGGTTTTTAGAAGTAGTCCCGGCAGGAAGCTCAGAAGATACACAATCAGTCAGAAACTTAGCGATGAGTTCATTACCAATGTCAGACCGAGGTCTTCTCATCATAATGAAGGTAGTAGTAGTAGTAGTGGTGGTGGTGGCAGAAGAAGAGGGATTCACATCAGAACCCTGCTTATCATCTTCTTTAGAAACCCCAAACGACTTTATTGCAAGTGAAGAGAAGTTTGGTTAGAACGCAATCTCAGCAGAAGATGCGGTAAGATTTCAAAAAACTTTTCAAGAACGGTACATACCACCACCTTCCTCCCAAATGATTTTCAGTTAACCTATTTAACAGAACTATACATTATACATCAATAAAGAATGAACATAGTTAAGTTATTATCTTTTGTTTCGGTGGTTTTAGGTCTCCTCTCCCCAATCTGGAACAGAAGCAAGCAGGTGTCAAGTTGGAGCATTTGAATGATAATAACTAAGCGGTAATAGGGTAACAATCAAGAAAACACATGTTAGGCGTCATGGACCAAGTCAGTTCATGATATAGAGCTCTATAAGCAATCCTTGAACCATTTGGTGCATATTTTTCATATTTCCTTGTATTATTTGCTTTATTTAGCTGATAAATCAAATACCAAGAAACTTAACCACAGCGATGAATTTGTTCTTGGCTGAAGATGAAAGAAAGCACACCGTTTGCTATTATATGTTAACAAATACTAAAATAATCTGAAGTGTAAGAACTAAGAACTAAGAACTAAGATGTTAATCTATTTTAAAATTAAGGATACTACTACAAACAATTGAGGTTAACTGTTAATTAATCTTGTTTCTAGGGGAAATAAAAATAAGAAAGTAAGCAAAGATTGAGAAGAGAAGATACATACGCCGATACGTTTGGCTGTATGTCGTGCTGCTTTTTTATTCTCTTCCTCAGCCTCAGCAGCTTAGGCTTTGCTCCAACAACCAGCCCGTGGAGAACCACACGTACTTTGAATCTGCAAGAAGAACAATAAAGCTTTTCTTGGTGGAGTAAGGAAATCAAATTCTTGCCAGGAAACGTATATGACCCTCACGGATGCCAAGGTCAGTATATGTAGTAATCTTTAAAAAAAAGATGATTAACATTCACAACACTAAGAACTATGACCATCATACACACGGATAAGAAAGAAATAACACACCTGTCGACCATTCGTCTCAACTTCTTGCCACAGTATGACATTCTTGTAATCTCTTTATTCAGCTAAAAGCTTTTCTCTTGTCTTCATTTTTGTTCATATCCTACACGTTATAGACAATATTTGTCTAGAGTAAAATTTTCCTTGAGCATCCAAAAGTTTCTAGAGTACTTAGTTTAGTGCTAACCTGTTTCGATGAGTGTTGTTTCAGAAGACCATCATGACGTCCCTTCCATTCGTCATCAGCTTTTGCTGTCATAACATAGAAAACAAAATCAAGTTGAAGACAATCTTTCTCTTCCTCTTTTATTACAAAAACAAAACAAAACAACATATTTCATTGATTTACCAGCTGAAACTCATCCATGGAGATGGGATTCTTATGCAGAGATAGAGTTTGCAGACTCTTGCAATCTTTCGGCAATCCATCTGATATCTGCAAAAAGACCAGTAAATGTTAAGAGTTTCAAGAAACAAATCACGTTTCAACTGCTCTATCTACCTGTTTTACATGATTATCATCTAAGCAAATCGACTTTAACTGAATCCGATTGCAGAGTGATGCTCGGAGCTCTTCCTCAACGTTATCTGCAAGGCTATCTGGATTCAGGATTAGGTTTTGGACACAAGGCCAAGTCAACAGCAAAATGATTTCAACGAATTGGCTTCGTTCCAAGTCCCATCAGCCTACAAAACTCAATCAAATAACCAACACATATCAGACTCAATCTAAGGCCAATACTGAAATTGCAACAGGATCTGAAGATCTCGGTGCCAAACCGGTACGTTTGATTCCGGGAAGGTTCTTGACGTCGGTGGTGGTAGGTAGCTGACCGCCGGGAGTGATGTCGTTGGCAATCCATCCTTCAAAGAGGAGAAGCTTGAGCTCCGCCATGGCCGCGTAGGAATCGGAGAATGGGAAGGGGCGCCTCACAGAAAAAAAGAATTAGGTTTCGCAGAATGAATTATTCGCCTTCTCTGAGCTTTACCATTTATCGAATAAGATGTCGACACGTGTCATGACGAAAAGGAAATTTGTCCTACGTGGACTTTCTTACGTGTCATCCGACGTGGCGAACCTTAGAGAGAATGAAACTTTACTTTATATAATAGATATTATACATTTGAAATGATTTTTATTGTCTAACTACTCAACCCATTACCTAATTTTCTCTCTCCTCCTTTAAAGTCTCCTAAGTCCGACATCTTTTAAGTGTAGTGTCTTCCAGATCTTCTCTCACCGGCGTGTGGTGGCTCCATCTCCTTGTTGGATTTCTTCTTCTTTTGTAGTTTATGTGGTCTTCTGCTGTGGGGTTACTGTTCAAGTGGAGGTCCGTTTGTCAAAGTTTTGATTTTGAATGGTTATGGTGGTGTCCAAAGGCGACTCGAAGCGATGGTCCTCACTAGATCTGGGATTTTGTTCCTCCTTTGCTTCAGAGAATCGTGAAAGATGAAAGACTCTGTCTCCGATGTGGCTTTGCGGTGGCTCTAGGCTGGCTGGTATGGTCTATCTACAATGAAAAAACATGGTTTATGTTAGCCTGAAGTGTCTCTTGTATGTGGCCTCCATAAGTGGTTGTTTCTTTACGGTATAGTTGTGGTCTAGGGTTGGTAGGGTATATCTCCGGTTTAGTTGTTGTCTAAGGTGTGTCCTTCTGTTGGCTTGGTTTGTGGCCCTGTTGTTTAGCTTTGTTTGGGTTAGAGTTGGTCTGTTCTTGTGTTGAAGCCTTAGTAGAGTAGTAGGAACCTTTCTTACGAGTTATTAGATGGTAATAATTTGTTGTCTGGGATTGGTGTGTATCGTGCTTGTTTGGTTTAGTAGTCTCGATGTTGATATGCTCTTTGTACTCCTGCTAATTCTTGTCTGTTCGAGTAGTTAACCTTTCCTATTAGTCAAGGTCTTGTAGTTGGGGTTCGACTTTTGGATGGTACACTGTTGTGGAGCCATCTACTTGCTTATGCTCTGTGATTAGTTTGCGGAGTGAAGTATTAAGACGAAGCAGTGGTTTCGATTTTCAGCTCATCTCTTGCAAGGACATGACCATCTTTTTGCTTGTAGATGGTGAAATATGGGTACACGAGGGTCCGCGTGTATGATCTGCTGATCCTTTTAGTTTTTGTCCCCTCTTCGTGTTTCAAGGTTCGACCTTGTGCCTTGGTCTTTCTTGGTTGCTGGCGGCTCGTTGTAGGTGTGGTGTTAGTGGTTTTTGGTTCCATGTCTGCTTCAGTATGGCGTTGCTTTCTGCCGGGTTTGGTTCATGTGAGATTGTGGTTCGGCCTATGTTGCTTTGTGGTCTTCTCAAGTCTCTGTTATGTTCTTCTGGTCTCAGCCCGTGCTCATTTAGGTTCTTTGGAAACTCTCACTGGTCTGTCGGCTGTGTAGAGCTTGGAATTTTTCAGTCGAATGATGAGAATCTCTTGCCTTTTCCTTAGTTATCGTTCTTCATTGTTGTGCTTAAGTCCTTTTGGCTTTGTTTTTTAGTCGGTGTGATTTTTTGAGGTTTGACTAAAATCTCAAAAGGCTGTCCAGTCAAAGGAGGGAAGTGTGGTTTCTTATCAAAGTCTATAATAATTGTACTTTTAACTTTCGTTTAGTGCAATTCATAGATGACAAAAGAAAAAACTACCCAATCCCAAATACTAATTACTTCATGTAATGGGGCCGTATTACCTTAATGAAGGTTTTAATAGCATGTGATTTAACTCAACCAATTTAAGATCATATCTTCATCTGACCCCAAAAATATTTAAGTAAGAAAAACAAGAGATTCATCCAAATTAGAAGACTTAAAAAAAACTAAAAGTTCATGCATAATTATAAAGATTCAAGAGTATGATACGTTTTTGATACACCAAGCGAACAGAAACATAGGTTTTCTAGAGACTAGAATCAGCAGAATTACAAGAATTCTCTGGAGCTAAAATAAAATATAAACAATTGACTAGAGCAAGATAGATAAACAATTCAAGAACAAAACCATAAACACTTTATCGAATGAAACCCTGAGGAATGAAAAAGGATTGAGAGAGACACTGAAAGCCAAATTTTATTTGGGGAAGAGAAATGAGACCACACCTCACTGCTCAAGAAACACATCAAATGCCACGAGGTAGACAGCAGGGAACTGATCCCATAGAGAAGAAGAGACACACCATTAAACTTCAAACATCCACGGCACATAGATAAGGGTCAAGACCCTTTTTTCTTGAAAAAAAAGCTGGAGAAACCAAATCGAATCACAAGAATAACCAAACACCAACATAATGATCTATTTCATTGCTAACAAGATCAAGGAAGAGCATACCCAACAAACCTCAACGAAACCACCACCAAAAATGACGAGGGAAACACTTGCAGACGGAGAGCGATGCCCAACAACAGAAAGGAATCAAGACTCCAAAGACCCACCAACAGAACCCTAGAAGTTGAAGCAGAGCCGGAGAGAAGAACCATGCCACATAGACAAGTCCTAACCGGAACCATACAACTGATCCTCCAAATCTGAAATTCTAGATCTATAACTGTTCTCTAAAGATTATCTAGTTAATCGAAGGACTACACATGAGAAATATCCAGGCAGGACCGACAATGGCAAGGAAGCCAAACCGCCGTCCGGGGACAAATAGTCTAATCAGAGGTCTAGAGAGAAGGCATATAGACTTTCCTAGAGAGAGAAACTTTTTCGGGTGAAATTAGAAGAATATATTGAACCTTTATTTGACTAAACATGAGAAATATCCAGGCCGAAAGTCGAATAATGCTATTCATGTGGATTGATCAACTAGCGACAGTTAAGCAGAGTTAATTTACGTGAGAGGTAAAGATTCAAGTCACCCGACCAAATATACAATTATAAATTTTATACCGAAAGAAAATCAATCTCTAGTATGTACCAATATCAACTTTTCGTCCAACAAAAACTACTAAACGGTTTAAAAATGGCTAAATGATGGAAAATAACTCAGGCCTGAAGATTTGAATGTTCACAAAAAGGAAATGGCCGAATAATCATACGTCTTGCAATATTTAAATGAAAAATTAATTATATTGAACATTGTCATCCTTTGTTTCTCATTAAATTTTAATTATTATTCTCGATTATTATTTTTCTATTATGAATAAAATATTAGAAATAACATAAAATAGAGAAAATTGGAAAATGGGATTGTGAAGAATACAATTAGAAAACAATGAATAAGGTATATAAAAGGAAAAACATTTGAGAAAAACTTAGGTTGTATTATTCAATCATTTATTTAAGTAGAGTTTAAATTTAAGCAAAATCTACCGTTATTCGAATGATGATTCTAGTTTCTATTTTAATTTATTGTTATTAGATATGATATTTAAAAAATCTTATTTTAAAATCCATTGTTATTCAACTTTAAAGGGTTTTATTTTTTTGTATTTAGAACTAATTTCAAATCATTTACTACGGAGCCTCATGAACAAATGAACAAAATCAAAATTCAAGACACACTGCAGAGCTTCCAGATTAAAATATTGACAACTGATTTTACATCATTGATTCAATAACACCCCTTTGGTCGTGGTTTTATTGATTTACATATTTGTGTAGACGACTGGTAACTAATAATAATAAATCCTATGTTTATATCATACAAAAAAAACATGTATATATCACATATTCTAGGAAGAAAATTTGTTTTAGGAGGTGTTATTAAATCATGTTAGTAGAGTTTAAATTTAAGAATAATCTACCGATTGATGATTCTAATTCTATTTTAAAATCTAGTGTTATTAAATATGATATTTATAATTCTTATATAAAATCTTTGTATTATTCAATGGATGATTTAAATTCTGTTTTTAAATTTCATTGTTATTCAATTTGAAAAGATTTGTAAATTCTTTCTATTTAAAACTGATTTTAAATTATTGGTTATAGGTTCCAGTGAAGAAATAATTAAAATCAAAATCCTAGTATACTGGAGAGATTTTAAAATTCACCAACTAAAACTATCTTAAATTTTTAAAATTTAAAATTTAATTGATTACAAAACATTAAAAGTTGACTTTAAAACCTTGATAGAATAACACCCCCTTAATATTCTAGGTAAAAAAGATATTAACAAAAAAATCATGTTTTATAAATTTGCAAAGATAAGTTACAAAGATAAAAACATTGAACCCTATTTTTCCCTTACAAGTAAATAATCCCTTGTTGCCATTTTGGTTACCAAAATTTCAAATTTACCATTTCGGTAACTTTAAACAGCAATTTCATATATAATCCCTTTTTTTTTTTTTTTTCAGTCAAAAAAAAAAATTTCATATATATATATATATATATATATATCGATTAATCGCGGTTAAAAAGTAAACATAATGAATTCCAGTAAAAATAAATAATACACAAAAAAAGTATTTAACACGACGGACGCCTTCTTCTTTCCGAAAAAAAAACACAACGGAGAGAGAGAGAGAACACAACGATACAGAAGAGAAGCGAAGGTCGCAAAGAGAGACGAAAACACGCGGCGGCGTTGATTTCCCGGCGAAAGGGGAACAAACAGATTGAGATTCAGCGAAAGCGTTCTAGGGTTTCCTTCTCGATTCGCCTTCTTTGACCTCTCGATCTATTCTCTTCATTCTTCTCACCTTCATCCATCATCCCTCCCATCTCCATTCTAGGGTTTCTTGATCCGTCTTGCTACGTTCCTTACCCTCTCGGTAAACTTCAATTCGTCTTCTCGCGTCTCTCCGTCTTTATCTAATTTCATCAAATCGGTCCTGTAGGGTTTTGAGATTCTCGCCCTTCCCCTTGGTCTACATTCGGTTTTGTTGCTGATTGCTTTCTGGGTGTTTGCAGGTTGTTGAGTGCGACGAACTTTGGCGGAGGATGAGCCCCGGAGGAGGGGAGGCTTAAGGAATCAGCTTTTGGGTAGAGGAAAAATTGTGGAGGGGTTTCCATGAGCGATGGGGGTGTCGCATGCATGCCTCTACTGAATATCATGGAGAAGCTTCCAACTGTGGAGAAGACGCTTTGTGGAGGCAACAATGATCTCAAGATTGCTGCTACTTCGGAGAATGGTCTTACATCAATCTCAACTACTAATGATAAGCTCACGGAGTCTCAGTCAGCAGCTACCTCTCAACCAGCTAAGAAGAAGAAGAAAATTGTTAAGAAGGTAATTCGTAAAGTTCTCGTGAGAAAGCCTAAGCAGCCTCAGAAACAAGAAGAGGAGAAGCCAAAAGACAAGATTTTGCAACTCCCTGGAGAATCACAGGTCCAGACGAAAGAGCAGGAGAAGAAGAAGAGTGTGCCTGTGCAGAGGAAAGAAGGAGATACTAGTAATGGACAACTCGAAAACTCTGGAGATTCTGGGCTTAAAGATGAAGTGGAAGAGGGTGAGTTAGGTACAATGAATTCTCATGGGGTTTTGGAGAACGGTGAAATTTCTCCAGTGAAGTCATTGCAGAGTTGTGAGATCGAAAAGGGCGAGATTTCTGGGGAGAGTTGGAAGAAAAATGAGACTGGGAAGGCGAAGTTCAGTTACATGCAGTATGATGATAAAGGGCACGTCGAGAGAGGGGATTTACCTTCAGATAAGTACAGGAAAGGGGAAGAGAGAGACGTCAGGTCATGGAGAGATCCCAATGATGAAATTGAGAAGGGGGAGTTCATCCCAGACAGATGGCCTAAAATGGATACAGTAAAGGATGATCATAGTTACAACCGGTCTCGTAGGTATGGATCAGACAGAGAGAAAACGTGGAGATACGAGTATGATTATGAACATGAACGTACCCCGCCTGGTGGAAGGTTTGTTAATGAGGATTTCTATCGCCGGAGAGAATTCCGAAGTGGGAATGACAGGGCTACGAGGATCAGTTCTAAAATTGTAATAGAAGATCATTTGCATAAGGACGAATACAACGATCCCAATAGTCTTGGGAAAGAGTATTCTTCTACTGTGAACAAGTTGAAGCGACATGGAGCTGAACCGGATAGCTTTGAGCGCAAACACTCTTATGATGATTATGGAGATTATGGGAGCTCCAAATATAGAAAAATTTCTGATGATTATTCCCGCTCTCTTCACTCAGACCACTATTCACGTCACTCTGTTGAGAGACTGTACAAAGATTCATATTCATCAAAAACTTCACCTCTGGAAAAATATTCTAGAAAGCACCAAGACTCATCTTTCCCTGCAAGGTCTTTTTCAGACAGACATGGAAACAGCCCTGCACGATCTGACCTTTCCCCACATGACCGGTCTAGGTACCATGAACACAGGGATAGAAGTCCACTCCTTCGGGAGAGGTCGCCATATGCCCGGGAGAGATCGCCGTACATATTTGAGAAGTCTTCACATGCTCGTAAAAGGTCTCCACATGACCGCAGCAATCACCATGATTATAGAAGAAGTCCAAGTTACTCTGAGTGGTCTAGTGATCGTAGGGATGGTACTTCTAACTATAGGGAAGATCCCCAGAGCGATCGTAACAGACGTAATGGCCACAGAGAAATAAGCAGAAAAAGTGGAGTAAGGGAGAGGAGGGATTCTCAGACTGGCATGGAGCTCGAGCATAAGTACAGACATAGAGATTCTAATGGAAAAGAGTCGACTTCATCAAGCAGAGCATTGCAAGGTAAAAACATTTTGTACAACAACGATCCGGTGGTTGAAAAAAATTCTATTTGCGATGATTCATCCAAGCTCCCAAGTCCGTGTGCAAAGGGAAGCGAGTCTGTGCAAGTTGCTGAAGCTCCTACCGAAGAGTTGCCATCAATGGAGGTAGATATGGACATTTGTGATACACCACCTCATGAGCCTGCAAAGGGAAAAGAGTCTGTGGCGGCTGATTCATTTTTGGGGAAGTGGTTTTATCTTGATTACTATGGCATGGAAAATGGGCCTGCAAAGTTATCCGAGCTTAAAGCTCTTATGGAGCAAGGTTTTCTTTTCCCTGACCATATGATTAGACATTCAGATAACAATAGGTGGGTCACTATTGAAAATGCAACATCTCCTAGGGTCAGCATAAATTTTCCATCGGTCGTGTCAGATGCAGTGACACGGCTCGTCAATCCTCCTGAAGCGCCTGGTAATTTATTAGAAGACCTTGTAGATGCTGCCGAAGCAGTTCCTAAGGACCAAGAAGCTGGACATTCCTTACCTGAATCAATGTCTATACCAGATACTAAGGAAATTTTAGTAGGACATCATGAAGATTTTCAGTTTGATAGAAGGATCGCTAGTCTCGTAGAGGGTTGTACTATCACCCCTGGCAGGGAACTTGAAACACTTGGAGGTACTGTAAAAAAGTGTCCTATATTATTTTCCGGCCACAGATTTGATGCCTTCTAGCAAATATCTGGAGCGTTTTTCTTTATACATTTAATTTGCATTTGGAGCTTTTATGCCATACCTAAGATAGGCTTATTTTATCACTTTGCAGAAGCTATGCAGATTAAAGTTGAGCTTGAAGAGACGAGAAGATCTCTGAGTCCTGAAGGTATGTTTTGTTGGCACCACTAGCACTTTTGCATGATGTACATTTTTTCTACTTGCTTTGTTCCTTTCTGGCAGTTATATTCCTAACTTTGCCTACTTCTAGAAGAAAACAGAACGATACAAGTGTTTATATACTTATGTTAGATATGTTGTACGGCCAGTTATTTCTAAATTAGTTGGTTTGTACTATTTGGAGGTGTTGTATGTTTGTTAAATTTGTAATAGCCGCCTACTGCCATATGATTGTTTGTGCATGAACATGGAGATTCATTTAGACGACATCAAGTTTGAATAATCATATCTTCTTGTTTTAGCTGCATGTTTTACATGACAGTATTTAGAAGTTATACTCTGGTATTTGCAGATATCACGTGGTGCTATTATCAAGTGGTAGATCAGTTGCTAGGGAATGAGTCGTCCGGGCGTTCGGAGCCCAAGACAGGGGATATCCAAGAATCGAAGTCAGAAAATGTTGATGGTTCTGAGAGCGATGAGTTAGGCAGCTGGTTTTCAGGTCGTTGGTCTTGCAAAGGAGGGGACTGGATACGATGCGAAGAAACTTCTCAAGACACATATTACAAAAAGAAATTGGTTCTGAATGATGGTTTCCCATTATGCCTGATGCAGAAGTCTGGTGATGAGGATCCTCGAAGGCATCACAATGATGATTTGTATTATCCTTGTAGCAGCTCTAAGCTGGAACTTCCCCTGTGGGCTTTTTCTGGTGTAGATGAGAGAAATCAGGCGAGGGGAGTCAAAGCTAGTGTGCTGTCTGTAGTTAGGCTTAACTCATTGGTCGTAAATGATCAAGTTCAGTCGGTTCCTGATCCCCGTGTAAAAGTTCGTGGTAGGGAAAGCTGCTCTTCAAGGCATGCTCGTCCATCCCCTGCATCTAGTGATTCCAAGTGGGAATCAGTCGAAACTAAATCTCAATCATCTTGCGGTAGTCAAGATTTGCAGGGGTCTTGGAGAACAGGCGCATCTGTTAATACCCCTAGAGATCGTCTGTACACAGTCGATGATTTGCAATTGCATTTGGGTGATTGGTTCTACATGGATGGGGCTGGGCAAGAACAAGGACCTCTGCCATTTTCAGAGCTCCATATATTGATTGATAAAGGCTTAATAAAGAGCCATAGTAGTGTCTTCAGGAAATCTGATAAAATTTGGGTACCTGTTACTTCTATCACAAAAGCTCTTGAAAACAATGCCAAGCTTCAGGGAAAGAAACCAACTCAGCCTTCAAATCGTCAAAGCCTTGTTGTCTCAGAGTCACAGGATTTCAAGCATTCTGAGGACACAAGTCTAAGCTCGTTCCATAGTATGCACCCTCAGTATGTTGGTTATTTCCGTGGGAAACTCCATCAATTGGTTATGAAAACATTCAAGAGTCGGGAGTTTTCTGCTGCCATAAACGATGTTGTAGACTCTTGGATCCATGCAAGACATCCAAAGAAAGAGACTGACAAGTACATGTACCACTCTTCAGGTATGCATGACTGCCAGTCTTTAATGCCATCCCATCCTTTATTAGTTCATGCTTCCTGCTTTCATATGTTTTGAAGATTTATTCACTTCTCTCTTTTGCTTTTGGTTCATAAACCTCAGGATTTGATTCATCCTATTCAAAAAGAGCTCGATTGATGGCTGGTGAAAGTGGGGGCCATTCTGAAGTGGATAATGTGTTTCATAAGGATGAGTTAGCATTTGAGGATTTATGTGGGGACGCTACCTTCCATGTAGAAAGAAGTGGATCTTCTCGCACCGTGGGGATTCACTGGGATCTGTTAGATGGTCATGCGTTAGCTCGGGTGTTTCATTTGTTGAGATATGATGTAAAATCACTTGCATTTGCGTCCATGACCTGTAGAAATTGGAAAACCACTGTTAGTTCATACAAGGAGATTTCAAGACAAGTTGACTTATCTTCTTTGGGTCCAAACTGCACAGATTCTAGGCTCTGGAGTATCATGGTGAGCACTCTATGCTTTCCGTTTACAATATTTGAGCAATTTAGTATTTTCATTGATCTGACATGATATTCTCTTGCAGAACACTTACAACACGCAGAAGATAAACTCTATCATTCTGGTTGGATGTACAAATGTGACTTCCAGTATGCTTGAGGAAATTCTTCGTTTCTTTCCCCATATATCTTCTGTAAACATAACAGGCTGTTCTCAGTTTGGAGATTTGACATTGAGCTATAAAAAAGTAAGTTGGCTCAAATTTCAGCATCCTCGATCAGGTGAATTGCATTCCAAGTTAAGGAGTTTGAAACAGACTACAGATGTTGCTAAGTCTAAGGGCTTAGCAGGCGATACAGATGATTTTGGTAACCTTAAGGATTACTTTGATCGAGTGGAAAAGCGAGATTCAGCCAATCAGTTATTCCGAAGAAGCTTATACAAACGCTCAAAATTGTATGATGCAAGGAAATCCTCAGCAATTCTATCCAGGGATGCTCGTATTCGGCGATGGGCGGTTAAAAAGTCAGAACATGGCTATAAGCGAGTGGAGGAATTCCTTGCTTCAAGCCTTAGGGGCATCATGAAGCAGAATACGTTTGACTTCTTCACTTTAAAGGTGCTTTCTGGTTTTCGTGTATGCTCAATACTATGCCTGCTCTCATTTCTCAACGATCAGTTTAAAGTTGATTCTAATGTATTATTGGTTACTAGGTTGCTCAAATAGAGGAAAAAATGAAAAACGGTTACTACGTTAGTCATGGTTTGAAATCTGTCAAAGAGGATATCAGCCGGATGTGCAGGGAAGCAATTAAGTAAGGCTTCTTTATTCTTTGTCTGGGTGGTTTCTTTAGTTCATTGATTATGCCCATAATACTTCAAAATCCTTCTTACAAGTTATAGATACGTTACTTCTTCGCTATTGAGCTTATGCTTGCCAAACATTATGTTGAATGACTGCTGATGCCCTTTCTTGATTATGTGTTATAATTTCTCAAGTCAATAACCGTTTTCTTCCGATGTGCTTGGTTTTTGGCCCTCAGTTTGTTAGGCTGTAGAGTATTACTTATTCCGGACTTCTATTCCTAGGCTCCTATTTCTTAAGTAGAGGCTAGTCTGTTGTAAAGGAGGTAGGAGCTATTCTGTTACTTACTAGTAGTTTTGTACTTTTCTTCTGATCTTATCTTATGTTTCCAGAGGGAGGAACCGGGGAGGTTCCAAAGACATGAACCGAATCATCGTACCATTTATTCAACTTGCCACACGTTTAGAAGAGGTCTCTATGGTTACTTCTTCATATAAAAGAGATGAATTAATGAAATCCTGGCAAGATGGCTCAGGGTTCCCATCAGCCTCTAAGTACAATAAGAAGTTTAGCAAATCAGTAACTGAAAAGAAGTACATGAGCAGGACTAGTGACACAGTTGGTGTAAATGGTGCGTTGGACTACGGAGAATATGCATCTGACCGAGAAATCAAAAGGCGTTTGTCTAAACTGAATCGTAAATCATTTGGTTCGGGAAGTGAAACATCTTCCGAGCTATCTGACAATGACAGTTATAGCTCAGCCTCAGCTTCAGAAAGTGAATCGGATATCCGTTCAGAAGGTCGATCACAGGACTCACGTGTCGAAAAATACTTCACAGCCGACGAGTCCTTTGATTCTGTGGTCGAAGAGCGAGAATGGGGTGCACGTATGACCAAAGCTGGTCTTGTGCCACCTGTCACTAGGAAATATGAAGTGATTGAAGAGTACACAATTGTCGCCGATGAGGAGGAGGTTGAACGAAAGATGCGGGTTTCTTTGCCAGAAGACTATACTGAGAAGCTTAATGCACAAAAAAATGGTACTGAAGAGTTGGATATGGAACTTCCTGAAGTCAAGGAGTATAAACCAAGAAAGCTTCTTGGCAACGAGGTTTTAGAGCAAGAGGTTTATGGAATCGATCCTTACACTCATAACCTCTTACTTGATTCAATGCCAGAATTGGACTGGTCACTGCAGGATAAACATTCGTTTATAGAAGATGTAGTCTTACGTACCCTGAACAGGCAAGCTAGGTTGTTCACTGGATCTGGGAACACCCCCATGGTATTCCCTTTAAGGCCTGTGATTGAAGAGCTCAAAGAGAATGCTCGTGAAGAGTGTGATATACAAACAATGAGGATGTGTCAAGGCATCTTAAAGGCTATAGAAAGTCGTTCTGATGATAACTATGTGTCTTATCGGAAGGTATAGCTCTGTCGTTCTTTCATTGGAAGTTATCTCTTTATTTAGGACTGTTTTTGTTAATCTGCTTTGATGGTATTTTTTTGTCCAAGTAGGGCCTCGGTGTTGTGTGCAACAAACAAAGTGGTTTTGTAAAAGAAGATTTTGTTGTTGAATTTCTTGGAGAGGTGGGTCCGCAGCTTTTCAGTTTTATGTTTGTCATTTACTCAGCTGCACCATTTCTGAGATTCACTGGGCATGCTGTAAACATTCTCTGAAAGGGAGCTCTGAACGTATGTTTGGATATTGTAGGTTTATCCTGTATGGAAGTGGTTTGAGAAGCAAGATGGAATTCGTTCCTTACAGGAAAACAAAACCGATCCAGCACCAGAGTTTTACAATATATATCTTGAGAGACCAAAGGTATGAAGAAAAAGAAATGCTTGGGCTTGTATTTATTAGTTTACACTATTTTCTTACTTTTTATGTTGCATGGCAGGGTGATGCTGATGGATATGATTTAGTTGTTGTTGATGCCATGCACAAGGCTAATTATGCTAGTCGGATATGTCACTCTTGCCGACCGAACTGTGAAGCTAAGTAAGTTAAGTTCACCCTGACTACAACTGCAATTAGCCATTTCTTCCAGAATTTTGGATTCTGACAGTAGAACCACGTGACCGTTATTATAATTAGTTTCATACATGATGCATGCATAAACTAGGCTGCTTAAGTATACCCAGATCAATAGACACATATATCAATTGTTCATTTACGAAATTTGTCTTGATGCACTTACCAACATTTGCTTATGGTTGTATCTGCTATGCTCATACGCATTTGGTAAATCTCGTTCTTTTACCTATGCATACATGCATTTCGAAAATTGGAGTGGAGAACTCCTGATCCCTGAGTCGCTTGCTGTCTTCCAATGTAATAATAAGTTATAAACGGTTCACTCACCCCACCCTCCTTTGTCATCTGGTGGTGCGTGTAGGGTTACTGCGGTGGATGGACATTACCAGATTGGCATCTATTCAGTACGTCCTATTGAGTATGGCGAAGAGATAACTTTTGATTATAATTCTGTAACTGAGGTCTGTTCTTCCCTCTCTTCATATCCAATTCCTACTGTACGAAAGTATTCATTTGTTGAGTTAAACTTTATGTTTCAAATGTCTAAAGAATGATACTTATGTCTGCAACAGAGTAAGGAAGAATATGAAGCGTCTGTTTGCTTGTGTGGTAGCCAAGTATGCCGAGGCAGCTACTTGAATCTCACCGGTGAAGGTGCATTTCAGAAGGTAATTGTGCTATTAAGATATATATGATTATATAGCTGGTATCAAAGATACGCGAGGTTAATGAAACTGACTCTGTTAATGGAGTTTAAAGGGATAGATTTTTCTGTTTGCTTGTTACTAACGGATAATCAGTTTCTTTGTACCAACGTTTATCTTGTTTTGTCTCTTGATTGTCGATTTAAATTTCTGAATCATGTTTGTAACAACAGGTGTTGAAGGAATGGCATGGTCTGCTGGATAGACACAAGCTGATGCTAGAAGCGTGTATGCTAAATTCAGTTTCAGAAGAAGATTATCTTGAGTTGGGAAGAGCTGGACTGGGAAGTTGTTTGCTTGGTGGGCTGCCAGATTGGGTGATTGCGTATTCTGCTCGTCTGGTTAGTTTTGAATCAGCTCATGTTATCTTATCGCAGAATTATTGATTGGATTACAACTTCTGACAGAAAGTTTCTTGTGCATAAAGGTGCGGTTCATCAATTTCGAGAGAACTAAGCTTCCAGAGGAAATTCTTAAGCATAATATGGAAGAAAAGAGAAAATATTTCTCAGACGTACACCTTGATGTTGAGAAAAGTGATGCTGAGGTTCAGGTCAGATCATCATTCTTTTAAACTTTTTGCTGGTTTTTTCTATAGGTCATGTCTTTTGTGATTTGAAACTCTGCTGGCTTTGGGATGAAGTAAAAGGGGGATTGGTTTATAGTCTGTTATTTTTGATGATACAGGCTGAGGGTGTCTACAATCAGAGGCTTCAGAATTTGGCTGTCACACTTGACAAGGTGACTGGAATCTCTCTTCAGTGTTTTCTTCTTTGCGTTTCACATTTTTTGCGCAAGTGTTTGTGAAATGTTATCCCCAAACGAAGGTAGTCTCTAAAATGTGTTACACACAGGTAAGATATGTTATGAGACGCGTGTATGGGGATCCAAAGAACGCTCCTCCTCCGCTGGAGAGGCTTAATCCTGAAGAAACAGTCTCTTTTTTATGGAACGGGGATGGCTCGTTAGTTGAGGAGATGCTTCAGTGCCTGTCACCTCACGTGGAAGAAGGCATTGTTGATGAACTTAGGTACAAGATTCGTGCCCATGATCCATCTGGATCTGTAGATGTCCTTGAGGAGCTTCAGAGATCATTACTTTGGTTAGTGCATCAATATATTACTTATGCTTGAATCACTCTACTTTTAGTAAACGGTGCACTTATCAATTTTTATTTTTGTTTCTCTATGAAGGTTGAGAGATGAGATCCGAGATCTACCTTGTACATACAAGTGTCGGAATGATGCTGCAGCTGATTTAATACACATATATGCCTATACGAAGTGTTTTTTCAAAGTTCGGGTAAGTTCTTCCGTATAATTTGAGTGACAAAAGAAGGCAAAATCTTGTTGAACTTTTTCTGACTGATGGGTCTTGATATGTCGCAGGAATATAAGTCCTTTGTCTCTTCTCCTGTGCATATTAGCCCTTTAGATCTGGGGGCCAAGTATGCGGATAAGTTAGGTGACAGCATAAAGGAGTACCGGAAAACTTACGGCGAGAACTATTGTCTTGGGCAGCTAATTTACTGGTATGAGCAGACAAATACTGATCCGGATCTCACATTGGTGAAAGCAACCAGAGGCTGCTTGTCTTTGCCCGACGTTGCTTCCTTTTATGCAAAGGCCCAGAAACCATCAAAGCATCGTGTTTATGGCCCAAAGACGGTTAAAACCATGGTTTCACAGATGGTAAGTTCTTACTTGACCCACTTCCAATGTGTACTTCATCTGTCTTCACTATTCATGACATGGCTATTTTCTCTTTTATTCGTATGTGCACAGGTAAAGCAACCTCAAAAACCGTGGGCAAAGGATAAAATATGGATGTTCAAAAGCACCCCGGGAGTATTTGGAAGCCCGATGTTCGATGCTGTCCTCAACGATTCGTCACTAGATAGAGAACTGTTGCAGTGGCTAAGAAGCAGACGGCATGTTTTTCAAGCGACATGGGATAGTTAGGTGAAAGCTAAAAAGAACACCTTTATATTATTCAGAAGGGTTCCCTTTTTTTGGGAAGGGGTTAGAGGCAACATCCAGTTACTAAAAATAGTCTCTTATCGATATGACCAAAGCAACAGCAAGTGCCATACGCAGCAAAGAGGCTCAAGCAGCAGCGCTTTCCCGTCAAATTCTTATTGTATAGCTTTTGCCACACATATATATGATTTTGGAAAATGACAATAACTTTGGGTTAGGACCATTGTTAGATTAGGCTCACATAATTTTCAGAGAAGAGAATCATTTGACTAGTTTGTATCTCTTCTTCTTTTTTTTTGGGTTACCTTAGTAATAATAGCTCTCTTGTTCTTTTGTTCCTAAATCTATACAAGGGTTGGCATCCAAAAAGAAAAAATGAGAGGATAAAGGAATATACATGAATAGAAGGTGTACAAATATACGGTAGATGTATAAAGTACAAAGTGTATAGTTATAATATTGAACAGTTTGGTCTGAAAATTAGCTAACAAAACTTACCGATCAGCATTTTGAACAGCAAGTTTAGCCGCAAGATAAAGAAACAACTAAGAAGATGAACTACTCGTCGTCTGAATCATCGGAACTGTCTTCTCTCCGTTCAGCTATCGCCGGAAACAAACGCCGTTGAACGTTATCTGTCGAAGGTTGATTACTATCCTGCATCACTTGAGTGTCTTTCTTGCCCGAATAATTCGTTGTCTTCGTAGTTGTCGTAGTTTCCTTAACTTGTCGACAAACTTTCTCCAACATTATCAAGAAATCACGAACTATAGCAAACAAACGCAACCCTTCGTTCTTAGCTGACTTGCCATGGAAATAATCAGCAGAACTTTTCACCAAAGCCATGATCCTCTCTTCTTCTTCCTTCAACCACTTTATATCCCCATCTGCACGTTCTATAAACCCAGCTAAAGCTTTCTCGAAGTCACTCTCTTCGTCCATCGACTTTAGAAACTCCCTCGCGTTGGTCAGCGAGCCGCTTAGATTCGCCAGCGTTGCAGCTAATCCATCAGCGTCTATGATTGCTGCCCTCTTGACATCTTCAAGCTCTGTGGTTAGTCCCGAAACCACTTGGAGTCCTGTGCTTCTGTAACGCTCCACTAACTGTGGACTTGTTGTGTCTGTGTTGGTGTCGTCTGTTCTAACGCTCGAGAAGCTTTTGCTTTGGAGGCGGAGAGCACGAACGCCTTCAGAACGAATGATCTCAAGAACAACAAAGTTTAACAGCGTGGTTTTGCCATCAGTTCCTTTGACGTCTGAGAGTTTCAAGAGCGTGTCGAGTTTGAAAGCTTGCGCGTCCCCTCGGAATGTTCCCACATTCATTCTGTTTCCTGTCTTGAGAACTGCTTCTAATAATTTTAGGAACAGTCTGCTGTTTCTTAGTTTCTTGCAAGCCACCTGAGACAGAAAAAAAAAAAAAAAAAGGTTATGTCCTGTCTTGTTTGAAGGGTATTTTTGTGTTTAGTGACTTACCTCGAGAGTTGAGAGTGATTCTTTGATTCCAGAGACTTCTTCTTGAAGTGAGATCATGAATAGAAGCGACTCTATACGTTTGAATGCAAAAGGTATATCAACAAGAATCTTCAAGAATCTCTCTGCAGGGCCAAGTAGGTTAACATCTCCTGAGTACAGTCTGAGTTTGAGTTCTTCTTCCGTTGTCGGAGCCATCTTGAGCAATGTTTGAAGGAGCTCCACCGGAAGCTCATTACCTTCTTTAATGGCATCGACGACTTCTTCTGTTGTCACATTCAATGCTCGGAGAAGAATAGATAAGTTTTGAGCTTTCCTTGGATCAATGATCTGTATGTATTGGACAGGAGAGTCTCTAGATGAGTCTCCTCTTTGACCATTCTTGTTTTTGTTCCCATCATTGTAACCAAACAGTGACTCCATCGCCTCTTCGTTAAACCTAAAACATAGAACGCAGGTTAGGCAAGCCCCGGCCGGAAACAAAAGCTATAGAAGTGTAAAAAGGTCTTTAACTGGAATGAGCCGGCGCTGATCTCATGCCAAACCATTTTCTGATCAGGGTTAGCCATTTTATCCCAGAAAAACGGTTTTAGTTTGGTCTTTGCAGCTCCAGTCTCGGAATCAACATCTGAAGCATCTCCAGATAAACTATGACCTTGGCGCTTTGGAGCAACACCTTTTGGTGGTGCAGGTGGAGGACGGACAAGTTTAGGTGGTGGAGGAGGCTTTGATTTAGGAGGAGGAGGTGGTGGCGGCTGTGGAGGTGGTGGGGCTGGAGCTGGAGCTGGAGCTGGAGGAGAAGCTGCTGATCTTCCCGGGGGAAGCTTTAAGGGAGCAAGTCCAGAAGATGACGATGCTTGAACTGTTGGAAACTGATCATGACTATTTCTCTTGAGAGACAATCTAGAAAGAAACGATTTCTTTTTGGAGCTAGCACTGAAAAATCTCCTGCTTGGGTTTGCAACGGTGGGAGAGGTCTCATTTGATCCTGAAAGAGCAAAACAAGAGTTAGTTTATAGTTCTTGAAAGATAAAAGCATGAACCGTTTTGATAAAACAGACATCATCATTACCAGCTGTTAAATCAACTAGATGTAGAAACTGTCCTTCATCTCTTGCTCCATTTCTAGGACCAGCCGTGTCACCGCGGTTGGGTCTGAAACAACACAGGAAGAGCAATGCAACTAGAAAGAACGTTAATACAGCGGTTGAAGCAACAGCGATGATAAGTTCCTTCAATATATTATATTTCTTCCCCGGGACACTTTGACTAGGAGGAGCAGCACTCGGTTTTCTCTTAACCGGAGCAGAGTTTGATTCATCGGGTGACTCAACCGGCGAATGTGAAGAAGGTTGAGATGGAGAGCTTGAAGGTGCACGGTCATAACTTCTAGAGGCTGGAGAAGGACCTGGTGTAGGAGTAGGACCAAGAGCAAAGTTTGGAGCAGATACTACAAACTTTTTTTTCTTACTGATCAGCTTCCTTCTTGGATAGCTTGTAGTAGAATCAAGGACAGGTCTTAACCAATGCCGATAACCGGTTAAGACGGATCGTTTCACGTACCCATTTGCTATTGCTTCACCAGAGATGTAGACAAAACAATCTTTGTTCTTGTCTTTCAATTTTTTTCTACAATATATCCATGTTTGCTCTGCCTATCAGAAGTGAGATGTTTGTCAGAAAAACAAAACCTAAACCTAAATTAAGATTTGAGCAAACAAAGGAGAATGAATTTACCACATTGACACCATGAGCCTCCTCGGAGAGGTAGGACCGTAAGGGATTGGCACCGTCACGAGAGATGATCTCCACGGAAATACATATAAGAAGAAAGAGAAAGATGGCCAGAAAAGCTCTTCCTCCGTTTCTCATCTCACCGAACGAAAAAGAATTCGATGAGTAAGAAGAACGACTGCGAAATTTGGCGTACTCCCTCGGAAGCAAGCCGCCATGCAGAGAAGCTCCGACCTCGTCCGAACGCTTTTTTACGGCGCCGAACAATCGCTACCACACGCGGATATATTGTCTAAAACAAGAAAAAAACTGAAAATGTAGTTTCTTTCAAAAACGAAAAGAGAAGCTCTGTTTTTAGGAATTTTTTTTTTAAGGTAGTTTTTTTAGATGTTGAAGCTCTGTTGTTAATTTGGCTACCTGTCTTTAACTGTTTTCATTAACATTTTTTTCTCTATATTATATGAAAAATTAAAATTGTACGATTTCATCAAAATGAGAGATTTAACCAATTTTTCAAGGGGAAAATGGAAATAAAGTTTACCAAATAGAAAAGAACTAAAAAAATAGAAAGAAAATACATTATCAAAAATACCACATGCCAGTTGTTTAATAGTCAATGTTCTTAAAATATTAGATATTCATTCAAAAATAAAATAATAAAAATAGAATTTCTACAGATATTAGCCTAAGTCATATAACTTTAACTTCATTGGTAGTATGTCAATCTCATTCTTTTCTTGTAGGTTAAAATTTGTTGGGCATTATTATTGGTTAAGAAATCTATTTCTTATAAATATTTTAAATATAATTATTATTTTTAATTATACGTTAGTTATAGACAAATCAAACTAATCATAAAAGGCTAAATATTCTTAAAAATTGTTTCAATTTTTTCATTACAATTTTCTTATCTTTTTAATATTATTTCTTGTACATAAAGAATATTGATTTCATGACTTATTTTATGAATAATTTTTTTTTTAATTTATACCACTTATAAATCATAGCTTTAAATATGTCTATCATCTATCTTATTAAAGTTGTAGTACTCTTTAGGTTTGTTTGGAAACTTAAATAGTAGTAATAAAGAGTTTAATGTTGTTTGGCTATAAGTTTAAAGGAGTTGGGCTTTTAAACATTGTTATAATAGAATTGGGTTTTTGTTTAATTTATTTTATGTTATGGTTGGCTTTAATCACTTGGCCCATTGTAGTAATTTGTGTTTTTAGTTTATATTTTATATAAAGACCATATTCAATTTTATTTATTGTTGACTAAATTAAAAATAACATCAGTTTTTAAGATAATAACAATTTACATTTCAAATAATTTAATACTCAAATATATTTTGTCTAAAGTATTTTACATTATTCAAATTATCATAAAGACACAAAATATTTGAATAGTTTTAACTAAAATATCAAAATTTTGTTTTCGTAACTGGATATTTATCCGAAACACCTATCCCCCCCCCAAAATCAGTTTTTCCTCGATTAATCTAAAATTAATCCTAGAAATCGTAACCAAACCGTTATCATATTGGAACTAAAAATTTATCTGATATTAGTCGGTTATTATAATTATTACCAAACTCAGCTCAAACCAAAAGAATCGAACCGAACGCAAATCAATTTATATAGATAATAGAACAGATCTTATATCTGTAGAATTAAAAAAACTACGAACATAAAGAATCCAACAAAAGTTGACCCGAAATCAAACCCCAGTCCTATTACATTCAATACGATCATAGTTTTTGAAATACGGTAATAACCGATGACTTATGAATATATTATGCTTTTCTAAATTAAGTTAAACTCGCGCTGGTGCGCGGGTCAAGATCTAGTATAACATTACAATTTATGTCATTCATTTTTAACACAAACTAATAAAAACAATTGACATATTCCAACGTTAAGTGAAACACAAATCTAACAAAAACATTTTCCTATTTTTATTTAACTCGACTTTACTTGTGAATAAAGTTCACTTGTGTCCTTTTTTAATTACAATGAATTGATATCTATTTATTTTTTAAAATCTAATATATTTTTTCAAAAGGATTCTAAAAGATTTTGTTAGAATTCCCTTTAAATTATTTATTTTATTATAAATAAAAGAAAAGATATTGTAATTAAGTTATACTAAAATGTTATTAAGATCTAAATTGAAACATTATTTTCTAAGAATGATCTATTTTTAAAATATTACAAATGAAGAGAAGTTGTGACTTCTGTTTTAATATAATAGATAGATTTAATATAATAGATTTGAAATTTAGGGGTAGCTGCCCCCTACTTATCCGCCCCTGAGGCCTACGCCCTACTTATCCGACAATATAAATCACTACATGGTTCATATGATTAATAATCATACAAAAGGCATGTCAAGAAGCAAGTCACGCTGACATGATCTTGTCTCGAGAGCATTGCCCTTTAGATACAATTGAACAAATATTTTTTTAAAAATGAGACGTTATGTTTTAAGCTCCGATGTCAAGGCAGCCAGACAAACCTGTGTGCGCACAAAAAGAAAAAAGTACACATCAAGGAACACGGAAATAATAAAGGTCCTTTTGTATCCTATAATCAACTCACCTTTGCTCCATGAAGTGAAATAAATTGACGAGAGTTTTGAGAAGAAAGATGCAGAAAAGATAAAAAATGATTTCATTTCATTGATCAAAACACGAGATCAAAGTCTCGAAGAAGAGGAAACAAAACTGAGAAAGCTTCTTATAAGCAGTACGGAACTCCGTGGTCGTGGATTCCTTGTTCAAGCCGAGAACATCATAGAAATCATCATTGTCTTTTTGGATGCTAGCTTCTCTGATTTTAGGGTCTGGTTTTTAGGTGGTTAATTTTGGTTTATCTTTTAAATTTGGTTGTTTTAGGTTTAACAAGATCAATTATTTGTTTTGCTTTAGATCTATAAACAGTAAACCGATAGAAACCAAGTTAAATTGCGTGTGTGGGTTCGGGTTGCGATCTTTTGAATTGAGAAATAATATGTCTGATAACTTCTAACATGTGGAACTAAGATGAGGTTGAAAGATCGTGTGTAATTGTTGATCCACCAGAAGTCCCCATCAAAAGACTGTTCTACATTCCCTCACAGAACGAACAATGATTACACAGTCCACCAACTAATCCTCTTGTTGCAGATAACCTCAACTGATACATAAAATTTTAAAGGGAAAATAGCAACAAAAACTTTCAAGATACTACTCATTACCACTTTAATCCTTGAACTTATTTAGTTAGTATATTAAACATTCAACTTAGGTTTTGTATCATAAAAAACCTTCAACTTGACTTACCTGTTCATCAAGTCAAAAATGTGACCTGGTAACCTGTAATAGTAGGTGATGTGTTGTTTTTTTTTTAAATTTATGTAAATAACAAATGCAATTAACAATAAAATATAAATATAAAAATTAAAAATTACAGAAAAATCAAAGAATGATTTTAATTAAATAAAAAATCTTCTTAAAATTTGATTTTTTTTAAAAAAGCAATTTTTGCAAAACAAAAGAGTCTTTTAAATATAGAAAAATCCAAAAATCTTAATGTTTAAAAAATCATATATTTTCTTGAAAATTAAAAGTGTTTTTATTTTATTTTTGTTATAAATTCAATTTTTTGAAAAATATATATTTTTTTATTTTTTTTAAAAATTATATAAATCTCTAAAATATTATTAAAAAATAAATAATTTTGATATACCACCATTAAAAGTAAGACTTTTCGTCATATCACCACTAATAATAACATTTTGTAAGTTTTAAAGCATTTAATTTTGATATGTTAGCATTTTTGAACGATGATAATTTCTGATACACGGATAACAATGATTTTTGATACTATTGTCATTATCTATGAGAGCTTGAAGATTCTCCATGGGAGTCCAAAAGGAAGATCAAGAGATAGCCTAAGGAGATATTTAAATAGAGAGAAGAATAGGTTTTTGAAAACAAGGAAAATAGAGCGAGATGGACACTTAAACGCCTTGTCAAAGTCTTTATACTCTCATAAAGCGTGGTCAACATACTCAGGCTTTTAAGACAACCAATGTTTAAGTTTGGGCCAATCATCATTTTTAGGGCTTGCTTAACACATCTTGGGCCTTAGAGCAACGAGCCAAGCCCAACACTATTCCAATTTAAGGCAATTTGTAAACAACATGAAAAGAGCCAATAATCAAGAGTCCACCAAGAACACTTAAAATTCACACGTCTAAACATAACATAGAGTAAGACCAGTTATCAAAACAAGAATCATTTTACTTCCTAAAGACTTACCACAACTACATCATAATAGAGCATGTCTCAACATGATACTGCATTTCGCAGCTGAGACGCATTCATACTTATCTTATGTATTGCGTCTTTCCTACAGTTTCTGTTGGTGATAGTATCAGATCATCCAAAAAAATTCCTAAGAGTGATTCTAGTCATCGAAAGTTATTTCACTGTTCCAGAACTAGGGGTTTTCTATTCTTGTTAGATACTGCTTTTCTTAGTCGAGATGCATTCATACCTATCAAATGTTATATTTTATTTTATTTTAGTGTTTCATATGTTGGTTTTCTCTTCAACATGAATGTCAAGCTCTGGAATTCATCACTTACTCATAACTATCTACTAGCTTTATCATACACGTTTTTAGTTCATATGAGGCATTACAAGTAGTAGTGAATCTCTTTCTATAGAATTAACTTGATCTCAGTCCAAACATCGATCACAACCAGGTATAAACTATTGTAGCAGCCTAACCTGGTAGGCTTGCTTATCTTTATGAGACTGATTATATCAATACTGGAAAAACTATAGTAGGTTGACACTTCCTAGAAGTTTAGACATACACTGATTACAATCATAGGATATTAGTCATTTAGAAGACAATCATCTAAGCCTTATTACTCTCTATCGTTTGCAGATCCCCAAAGCTTTTCACAAATGCAGAAAGCTATTAAGGTCAAGGGGTTTAGTGAATATATCAGCTAGCTGTTCCTCATATGGTACATGCCTATTGATTGCAAGTTTCTCCTTAACTAGTTCTCTAACAAAATGATGCCTGATGTCAACATGTTTGGTTCTAGAGTGCTGAACATGATTTTTAGATATGTTTATTGCACTTTAGTTATCATAATGCACAAGAAAAGAGAGAGTGTTGATACCATAGTCATTAAGCATGTGCCACATCCATAAAAGTTGAGTGCAGGAACTTCCAAGAGTAATGTTTTCCATTTCAGCAGTCGACAAGGACACACAGTTCTATTTCTTACTATTCCACGAGACTACATTATTATCAAGAAAAAAACACCCACCTGACGTGCTCTTCCTATCATCGAGAGATCCTGTCCAATCTGCATCACAAAAACCAGCAAGATATATGCTAGTTTCAATAGTGTAATTCATACCATAGTTCAGTGTTACCCCTCACGTATTTGATGATCAGTTTTACTTCTTGTAAATGATAGACCTTAGGATTTGACTGATATCTAGCTCACAAGCCCACACTCATACACAAGTCAGGTCTACTAGCTGTTATATACAATAAACTACATATCATCGCCCTATAGAGTTTCTCATCTACCTTTGTACCCTCTTCATCTTTGCCTAACTTAATTGTAGTGCTCATAAGTATTCACACAGTCTTACTCGTCTCCATCTCGAATATTCTCACAAGGTTCCTTGCGTATGTGCTCTGGAAAACGAAGATACCTCCTTCAGTTTATTTCACTTCCAGACCAAGGAAGTAGTTAAGTTCTCCTACCATGATCATTTCAAATTCCTTGGTCATGGTTTTTACAAACATATCAATTAAGCTCTGCTTCGTAGCTCCGAAGATTAGGTCACTAACATATATCTGAATGATCAGAATATATGCTTCCTGATTTAGAATATATAACTTTTTGTCTATATTGCCCCTCTTGAATCTAGTTGAGAGAAGAAACTGTGTGAGTCGTTCATACCATGCTCTTGGAACTTGCTTGAGTCCATACAATCTCTTTAGCTTGTAGACATAATCAAGATGCTTTGGATCTTCAAACCCCTTTGGTTGTGGAACATACTCTGATACAAATTAATTCTCAGTTTGCATGCGATCCCAAACAACAGTCATATGGATTCAAGGTGAGCTACTGGTGCAAAATTTTCATCGAAGTCAACTCCTTCAACTGAGAGTAGCCTTGTGCCAAAAACCTTGAGTTGCTTCAAATAACATTTCCTTCTTCATATATCTTGTTCTTGAAGATCCATTTTGTACCAACTACATTCACCCCCTCTAGCTTTGGTCACATATCCCATACATCTAAACTAGGAAACTGCTCAAGTTCCTCATGCATGAATTTTTTTGTCCAGAACTCATCACCGAGAGCCTCATTTTTGGTCTTTGTCTCGATTATTAAAAATGAAAAATGATAGTTTTACCATCGCTTTGAAGTCAATCTACTTATTCCAAGTTTTTCCTCTTTCATTCAGATCACCGATAACATCCCCCATAGAGTGATTCTGATGAACTTGAATAGGAGCTTGTTCTTCCTTCTCAACCACTTCTGTTTCACACACATCATCATCACTTACATTCTCCACCTTCGACTCATCATTTCTGAACTTCTTTTACTCTTGTTGTGTTTCAACTGTTTTTAGAAACATGCTTGATTGTCATTGAAATAAAACATTCACAGCATCTCCTAAGTAGAATGTTCTCTTGTTGTAAACCCAATAAGCCATGCTGTTGGTGGAGTAACCGAGGAATGTTTCTTCATCCCTTCTCGAGTCAAAATTTCTCAGCGGATCTTAATTTATAATTCAAGATGCACCCAAAACATGAAAGTAACTCAAGTTGTTGGCTTTCCCTTCTAGAGTTCATATGGATTCATTTTAGTTCCTGATCATACATACACACGATTAATGATGTAGCAAGTAGTGTTGATAGCCTCAGCCCAAAAATGAGTAGGAATGTTGTTACCATGTAACATAGCTCTGGCCATTTCCTGAAGTGTTTGATTCTTCTTTTCTATAACACCATTTTGCTGAGATGTACGTGGAGCTAATTACTGATGTCTACTTCCTTGTTCCTGAAAAAAGTTATGAAAAGCCTCATTCTGAAATTCTCCTCCATGATCAATCCTAACTTGAAGAATCTTCCCTTTTCTGACTGTAACTGTATGTAAAGGGTTTTGAAGCTTTTGAGCGCATCTGATCAGAACATTAACTTTAATACATACTTTTATTAGAAATCAGTTGAACAAACTCATTAGTTTTGTTCAATCGTGTTTATGAGACTCAAACCAACACACACGTTGCTTAATCTACAAGTCACAACCTAGAAAACCCACAATCTCTTACAATTACCCTTGACGGCTAGCCTTTTATCTCTTGAAACCTAACCTATTCTATATCTCTCATTTCACTTATATACTCTTCATTATAAGCGATTTTCGAAATTCACTTTCCTTTATTTGTGCCACTATATCTTCTTCTCGATTGGATAGTATCAATCTCTCCATGTTCACTGAAAACCTTGAGCTTACAAATAGCATAAAACCAATATAATAACTAAGTAACCTAGATAACCGTTGATTTGAATTTGTTTCGATCAATTTTATACGTTCCATATAAGTTAAATCCGATCTAACTAGAAAGTTGATCCACATTTTTTGTATCAATTTGGTGAAACATTTTTTTAGACCTAATCCAGACTCAACCCAATACCTAGAAACCATAATCCCTAACCTAGAATGGCCACTCCTAATAATTGACTAAAACTAAATCTATAACTCCCTTCATAGTTTTCTGATCTCTTCCATTATTCATCTAATATAGTTTAATGATTTCATATATATAATTTGGTACAGAGTAATGGAGGAGTAATTGGTTACCATGGTACGTGGCTTGTAAACTCGGCATGCCATAGCTGGGGGTCTAAAGTGTGGAATACGAAGGACACATCTCGTAATTTGGTATTTATCCACTCTATTTTTGATAGACATTAAAACAACTAAAACCAAATATTATAGACAGAGCCGGTCTTTCTTTTGTTGAGGCCACAAGCCAAAACAATTGGCTTTTTAGCTTTGAACCCTTGACCTCTTATACAAGATAGAGGCATTTGACCACTAAACTAAAATCACTCTTGTAAATTTTGTGGCTGATAATATACTTAATAATATAAATGCCTGTGCTTCATTGGATTCGGGACAGGGCCGGCTCTGATTATAGAGGTCAAATTCAGCCAGTATTATACTAAATCAACCCATGACAAATCTAGTTTCAATACAGTTAACTATTGTCTGTAAACCGATAAACCTTAACCGAAACTAATGGAGTGAATGTGAAATGGTGTCATAGGTGGCTAGCACTACTCACGCTGGGAGAGAGTTGGCACAACAACCACCATGCCTTTGAGATGTCAGCCAGGCACGGACTTGAGTGGTATCAGCTTGACATAACCTGGTACCTTATTAAGCTATTCGAGGCTCTCGGTTTAGCTACTTATGAAAAATAGCCTACCAAAACTCAGAAACTCAAAATGGCTTCACACGTTAATCTCATGACCCCTACTTGTATCTTGTCTTTTTTTTCCCCGTAACTGACGTGTATCTCATCTTCAACCTTGTTTTAATATGTACTCGTTATCTTGTTATTTATTTAAAATATGTTGAGAATAATCTTTCCTAATTAACTTATGTGTTTATTAGGAGAAAATCTATCCAATACGCACATATTTTATCTTCCACCTTTACATGTATATCATAGGATATTGTATCATGTATGAAAAATTAACATATTTCAATAGGAGCTAGTATTATTGACAATGAATACGATGAATACATAGAATAAAACACAAAATAATACAGTTCGAAGAGAGTATTACAGATCTCATGTGAGTAAGTCTAAAAGCTTTAGTAAGATGATGCTCTTGACTTGAGTTTTATTCTCCTTAAACCATTTCAACTACTCTGCATATTTAGGATGCATATGTCTGTACTTTACTCCGAAGATGTGAGTATGTTGTATAACTGTTTGACTGCTTAGTTGTTATCGTTAGATTTGGAGTTCATTGCCTAAATTTGCATGGTTAACCCTTTGTATCAGAATAGTAGAGATTTGCTGATGGATTATGTGAACATTGTCAATTACCCATGTTGATTAATGATATATCTTATTATTTATCAGTTTTAGACCATTTTATGGATCTCATTTGGAGTTTATTATGTGTGTCTAGGTTATGTTTTAGAGTATTTACAGGTCCAGGTACGTGTTGGAGTTATGTGGAGTACATGGTGCATTTTGGATGAAGAAACCACTAGCTGACAAGAATCAGGTAAGTCAGAGTCGACATAAGAGATCGACATCAAACGACAGAGACATACTGGCGTCGATCGATGTTCGTCGGGCACAAACCAGACTTTGATCAGAACCAACTTAAAACCTCAAGTCTACACATAATTACCAGATTACTCCTGACAAGTTTTTTAGCCTAGTTTATAAAGGTTTGTGCCGTTGTTAGGCAGAGAACCACGCTTTTGTTTTCCATAGTTTCTTATTCTGTTCTGGGGGAGAATATAAAAACTTCTTTCGTAGCTTTGTATGAGAACCCCATTTATTATCTATGCATTCTATTCAGACTTTTGTTATTGTTTGCTTGATAATGTCTGAGTAGTTCATCTTGTTAGATTTAGGGTTCTATGTGGTATTAATGGATTAGCCCAAAACTAGGATTTCTACAAGGACTAATATCCATTGATTAGAATAACTCTCTAACTCTTAATGTATGTGATTTACAGTAGCTAACTAAATCCTTAATTTAGGACATAGACAACTACAAAAGTAGCATCTTTGCCTGAATTATATTCTTATTGAGCTAGGGTTGTTAGATGCATGCGAAAGCTGGTTGACCAATTCTGGTGGATTATCAATTTGTCATAGCCGTCGATCAATATTAGTGCTTCACCATCCAGCGACAGTCATATTTGTAGGCGATTGATTCCTCGTGTATTAGTTTTACTTGCACCCTATCTATTATAATCTATGTGTCTAAACCCTAGATCTAGCTATTTTCCTTATTTTCATTAACTTATATCCAACCTATTTCCTTTTTACTTAAACCTGATTTCCTATATAAGTATTTCATCTAACTTAACAATTAAAAACTCATAAATCTATAGTGTGCCTTCGCTCTCTATGGATTCGATCCCTAAGTACTTTATCTGATCTCTCTTGGCCAGAGTAGTTTTAAGTTTAGTTTCATAGGGTAATTAGATAGAGTGGATTAGGAATTATAACACCCTGAAACGCAGTCCTGTCAAATTTGGCGCCGTTGCCGGGGAGCTTAGTTCGCCATTAGATTTGTTTTCTAGGTTTAGTCTAGGTTTCTTTTTGTTTTTACAATACATATAATTCTTCTTTCTTGTTTTACAGGTGCATGCCCAACAGTACTAGTAGCAACAAGAACCAAAATTACTTTTCTCATACCCAGTAGTAATCGAATGTTCAATCCGCAAAGAGAAGTGCATAACATCGATCGACGCCCGTGACAGTTTGTCGACTGACAGTTCTTTTAGTTCTTCACCGATTGACAACTCAGACGAACCATCGATCAATGGTGAACCGCAAGTTCCTATCGTATTGATAAGGGATGAGAATCAGGGCCTGCGTGATCTTGATGGTCACCTGCGTAATGCAGCAGGTTAGAAGATAGATGATTAGGAGGCTGTAATCCATGAACCTGAAGTAGGAGCAATAGCTCAAATTGACGCAATAGCTCAACTTGAAGCTAATGCCCATGCTGCTCAAGCAAGGACATTGGTAGACTACAACTGTCTTGACCAGTACTATGTCAACATATCCACCATTCACCCTCCAGCTTTTCAGAGGCATGATTTTGATATCAAGCGTTGTTTCTTTGCACTTGTGGCACATACACCTTACCATAGGGCGAAACATGAGCATCCTATGGATCATCTGGAGAGGTTCGATGATCTAGTATCTGTTATTAAAGCAATGGAATCCCTGAGGACTATCTGATTTGCAAGCTCTTCAAGTACTCACTTGCTGGAGAAGCTTCTTATTGTCTTAAGGAGTTACCACCTGGATCTCTTACATCCTGGGTTGACATCAAGAATGCCTTCCAGGTGAGGATTTCAGCCTTCCAGGTGAAAGGTGCAATTCTTTGATGATGCGCTAGCTGAGGATTAGAGGAGCAGAATTGCTACATTCACACATCAGTCTGCAGAGTCTTTCAAGAGCTCCTGGACCACATTCAAATCCTATCAGCACGACTGTCCACACCATGGATTTAATGAAGTACAGCTGCTTAGCACTTTCTTCAGAGGTATTAATCTGCAGTACCATATGGCCCTAGACACAGCTAGTGAGGGTAATTTCAGCACCAGAAGTCCAGAAGAGGGTACAAGACTCATTGAGAATCTGACATCCAACAACAGAACCAAGAACACTGATTATGAGAGGAAGAGATCAGCCTCAGCACTCACCAGGGAGCAGATTGTTGAAGTTAGGGCAATGCTGGACAGTGTTCACAAATCACTGAAGAAAAAAGTTAGTTTTGTGGAGGAAGTGGAAGCTATCGAAGCTGAAAGTGAAGAAGAGGATGTGAATTACATTGGTGGAAACGGTTTCCAAAGATCTGGGGATCAAGGCTACAACAGAAACTCCCATAGCAATAGTCAGAAGCGTAACTACAACCAGGATTCACATCAACGGAGGCCCTACATCATCAACAACAACAAGATCTATGGATCTTGTTACTACCAGAGACCACCTCTAGAGATTCAGGAGAGCAAGTTAGACGCAATGGTTGATAGAGTACTTGAGTGACAGCAGCAGATGATTGTGAACTTTAATGGAAAGATAGATTCTCTGTATCTCAACATTCAACACCAAGTTTGAGAACCACAACACCCATGTGAAGAAGTTGAAGAATCAGGTAATCCAGAAAAGTGAGGCCATTAGGAAGCATGAGGCCATTATTAAAGGGAAGAAAGAAGCAGGACATAAGCGCCACGTCAATGCACTGATTGATGATGATTTTTGGGTAAAGGTGAATAGAGAATGACTCTGAGAAGGAGATTTCTGTGTAGAAAGTGCTATATCTTTCAGCAGTTCGCACTGGTGTCGATCAACACCCAGTGCTGAACATCGATCGAAAAAACCTGCAGAGTCAGTGGATTCGTGTAAATCTTCCAACATCGATCGACAGAAGGCTCATTCTATCGATCGACATAACCATGCATGCAGACCTATTCGCTTGCCGAGAATCGATGCAAGCTTCTTTGTCAGAAATCCGACTACAGATACTTCTGAGCAGAACACATACACTTCAGAACCCATGATTGTTGACAAGGAAACATGAAAACATTCCAGAAGGAAGCAGAAGATTCCCAAAATTCTACGTAGAGAGGTGAATGAAAAATAGATGGATGGCTTTGCCAAAAGAGTTTTTAATTCTTTTAGATACTCCATTTGATGAATCTTATTATACTCATAGACTTTATATGTTTTGTTGGGAATCCGAGCCAGACGAGGACATTGAGAGAATGTTCAACGACCTCAAATATAAGCTTATGCAGATGAACAATCTCAAAAAGAAAAGTGATCCTAAGAAGTTTGTGACTCCATGTTTCATAAAGGGGCACGGATATCCCAATTCGCTTTACAATATTAGATCATCAGTGAGCATCATGCCCAGAGCCATGGCAGAGAAGCTGAACCTGAAAGTGGAGCCTTCCAGTGATTCTTTCACCTTTTTGGATTGCTCAAGGTAAATTCAGGAAGTATGGTGAGAGATGTTCCACTGCAGATTCAGAATGCCTTAGTTCTAGTAGACTTCCACGTGATGGAAATCAAGATAGATTGGAACTCTTCTCTAGTAGATGGAAGATCTTTCATGGCTACAGTAAGAGCTGTCTGCGGCGTGACAACAAACAAGTTGTATCTCTCTCTGGTTGATCAATATAATTATTATGAACTTGTTAAGGTTAAGTAGATCTACTCTCATTGAATTTTGTAATGATGCAAGTCTCATATCTACATGCTTCTGTGATTACAAGCAAAACGAGGGGTCAGACGATGGAGCATCGATCGACAGTCCTGCAATTCAGCATTCGATCGATGCCCACCCTTAAGAAACAATCAACACTCAACATCCAGAGTTAGATCAACTTCATTCATATGAAGAGTATGATGAGTATTATCATGATGAGGAATAAATCGAATATCGTGGTCTTGATTTGGAGCACGCTGATGTTTTTCTAGTTTCCGACAAAACTGAGAATGAGTGATCGATCGATGCAACACATTCAACATCGATCAACACCCAGTCAATGCTAGGACACCGACTAGCTTTTCCAAACGAGATCTATCCGGAAGATCATGACCGCTGCCGTTACACGCTAGGAGCACTCGAATATTTCAGAAGAACGGTGGAAACAGGGTACAGAACACCAATCGACGGCCATCCTAAGCCATCGAGCGAAACTGAGCAGAAAGAAGAGCCAACACAAGATTCAAAAGCAAAAGTTGATGGTTATCTACAACCAGATGAGTTCAGCCTACTGAGAGATCCAGAAGGCTACGCAAGAGCAATGGACAGACGAGTTCTACATGTTTCTAGAGAAGATGTAGCAGATATTCTTGAAATGGTGAATGGATCACATAATCTCTTCAGAAAGCCATACAACTTCTGGACAGACATGCGAACATCGATCTACATCAACAACCGTGCATCGATCGATGTTAATTATCCAGACAAGGGAGCTGAGCATAGTGATCCAGCATCGATCAACGGGCTATTACCTTCACTGATCGACAGTGACAACGAATTTGGATAACGAGCTTTTGATGAGAATGGAAGAAGATTATTCCATTGGGAACGAAAAGATGAGTACGTCTACAGAGATGAAAATGATAACGCCATAAATATAGATGGCAGAATCATCAATATTTCAAAGAAGGACATCAAAGCAGTTTTGGACAGAGCTATAATGCATAAGTACAGCTTTATCAGTTTAGTAGAGCATGCAAGTAGATTCACCAGAGTTGTTCCACCACCAGAAACATACAACAGAGTAGACATTGATGATATGATGACTGCAGTCTATAGATCCCACGAGATGTCTTTGGATGATTATTGCAAGAGGCACAATGATGTCTACTATTCTATAGACATGAGTATTACCTCTTTGACCACACGCTTGGACAAGATGAAGCATGCGATTGACACCATTCAACAACATCATGCAAGACGAGCATAAACACAAACATCGATCGACAGTCACACTCTACCATCGATCAATACTGACCACAATAGAGCGAAGCTGGTAACAGAGAAACATTTGCAAGATACGCTTGATGAGATTGAGTTCATTATCCACTTGATAAAGGAGGACATCAACAACCGTTTGGAGAGTACATCAGAGACAGTCTATGCCAGAGTTGGAATGATGCATACTTATCCTCGACGCCTTCAGGGTAGGACAAGGGAAACTGAGACTGCTTTGGAGAACTTGAAGAACTTTATGGCCAAAAGGGAAATATATATCAGCAATTTCGTCGATGCATGGGTATCAATGACCCAAGAAGAAGTGGATGCTTGTTTTCCAAAAGTAGTGTTCCACCACTTCTCTAGTCAACCACCTCTATATGTCGAGCTTAAGACTATAAACAAGCGCTGAGTGGAAAGCAACCCACTGTTTAGTAAGTTTTTATTTGGTTTTTACATATGACAGTTTTTTAAAAAAAAAAAAAAATTATTTTGAAGGTTTTTATGAGGAGAAGTTCACTGTTCGACAGGTCTACCGATCAATTACACCAGATCACCATCGGTCGACGGCTAGGATGGTTTACCATCAGTCGACACATACACACCACCATCGATCGACACTCCTTACGAAGTTATTTATTTTTAAAATTTTCTACAACTCTTTTACTTATGATTTACTTTATTATAACTAAAACCAGGACAGGATAACATTGGGGATATTGTTACTTAAGTCTCGGGGAGGTTCACTGATGTTTTATTTATTGATTTTGACTTTTCTACTGTATTTATTTATATATCTACCACGAGTTTTTCCTTATTTTCTTAGAGTCAAGAAGGAGATTATGAGCAAAAGTTTATCATTTGACTAACCACACTATAAGGACCATTCTTAGGAATGCTAATTGCAGATATTAATATAGATACCAAAGTGGATCATCCTGCTATTAGACTATACTTGTTTAGAACGTTTGAAGGAACCGAAGTTGACTTCCAACCTAATTTTGATATTATCTGCTTTCTTTTAGGCTTGCTATACACTATATCATACTCCTTCTGCAAGTCTGGAAGGTAAAGCCTGTGTGTTTCTGAGGTCCCCATTATTCGCATACACTTTATCAAACAAACAAAAAAAATTGAAAAAAAATATGGTAAGATGGACTTTAACATCATCATTTTCCATTGAGTTTGAGGTCCAAAAAGATTCAGAGAAGAGGGAAAAAGAGAGAAGAAAGGGATGAAAGAAGACTTCATGTGTGTTCAGATACTTTCAAGGGTAAGAGTCCACATATCCTTTGATCGATACTCTCAAGGTAAAGCCTGCACTTTTATTTTTATGCAAGAAATGAAGTCAGTAGAGGAATGTGTCAAGCTAGTATTTGCTAAGTTGTTCGTGGAATGGATTTGGTTGCTAAGTTAGAATAAGGTATAGAAAGTTTCTTTGAAATTGGCATAGCAGGATGTGGTTGCAGCGTAGTAGGAGTAATAGTAATACAATAAACTTTATGTGAATCTTCGCTTTTCAAAACCTCTTTCACATGCCACCTTTGTTTTACTTGATGGAAAAAGGTTAAGTGGGGGGGGGGGGGTGATATACCTTATTATTTACCAGTTTAGACCATGTTATGGACCATATTTGGAGTTTATTATGTGTGTCTAGGCTATGCTTTAGAGTATTTACAGATCCAAGTACGTTTTGGAGTTATGTGGAGTACATGGTGCATTTTGGATGAAAAACCAGTAGCTGACAAGAATTAGTTAAATCAGAGTTGACATAAGAGATCGACATCGATCGACAGAGACATACTAGCGTCGATCGATGGTCACCACACACAAACATGACTTTGATCAGAACTGACTTAAAGCCCTAGGTCTACACATAAGTACATGATTACCCCTGAATAGTTTTTAACCTAGTTTATAAATGTTTCTGTCATTGTTAGGTAGAGAACCACACTTTTGTTTTCCATTGTTTTTTATTCCATTTTGGGGAGAAGATCAAAGCTTATTCCATAGCTTTGTATTGGAACCCCAATTATTATCTATGCATTCTATTTTGGACTTTTGATCTTGTTTGTTTGATAATGTCTGAGTAGTGCATCTTGTTAGATTTAGGGTTCTATGTGGTATTGATGGATTAGCCCAAAACTAGGATTGCTAGAAGAACTAATATACATTGATTAGAATAACTCTTAATGCATGTGATATAGAGTAGCTAACTAAATCCTGATTTAGAACATAGACAACGACGACAATAGGTTCTTTGCCTGAATCATATTCTGACTGAGATAGGATTGTTAGATGTATGCAAAAGCTGGTTGAAAATTCTAGTGGATTATCAATTCGTCATAACCGTCGATAGATTTTGGTGCTCCACCATCGATAGACAGTCATATTTGTAAGCGATTGATTCCTCGTGTATTAGATTTACTTACACTCTACCTATTATAGTCTGTGTGCCTAAACCCTAGATCTAGCTATTTTCTTTATTTGGATTAATTTAAATCCAACCAATTTCCTTTTTACTTAAACCTGATTTCCTCTATAAGTATTTCACATAATTTGACCATTAGAATCTCATAAATCTATTCTGTGCATTTGTTCTTTGTGGATTCAATCCCTAAGTAATTCATTTGATCTCACTTGGAAAAAGTAATTTTAAGTTGAGTTTCATAGGATAATTTCATAGATTTGATAAAGTCGATTAAGAATTATAACACCCTGAAACACAACCCTATCAATTAAACATTTATCAGGTTGTATTTATGTGATGCTCTAACAGTTATCCTCAGCTCATTAAGTGACACGTGTGGTATTTTTAATGAGCGGAGACTTCCGAGAGTGAAATCCTCTGTTCAAAAACGCGGCACCTAAGACCGTTTAGTCGCCGGAAAATCGCTCGTCGGCCTCCGGCCGCCGCGATTTGGTTCTAATCGGACAAAAACTCGGCGATCTTAAAAAACTCAAAAACTTTGTTCATTTACATATAAAAATCGAAGGTTTCCTAGTAGATCTATTAATTTTAGTTACAAACACAGAAGAAAATGGAAGAAAACAATCAAGAAAAAAAAAAGTGAGGCGGCCATTGTTAGGGTTTAGATCAGATACATGAAGGAGAAGGTGTTTTTTGAAATGTCTATTATACCCCTCATTAACGTTTTAAATTGAAAGCAAAATACTTATTACTGTCCACACTCGAACCCGGGTTGTTTTAAAGATAACTAGTGTTTGACCCGCGCGCCCGCGCGGGATTTTTGTTTAAATTTATAATCATTGTAAATTTATATACCATTAGTAACTACAGTGTGTTTATAAACTGTGGTTGATGTTATTAAGCGCATTACTATTGTATTAAATGTATTTTTGACACAAATAAATGATTAGTAATAGATTCAGCCATAAATTATTTTGTTTTTTTGTTCCATTGTTAATTTTATATTGTACTCATATCTTAATATTTAAAATATTGAAATTAATAATTATATATTAGGATTACTTATTTTTGAATAATATATGTTTAAAATTTTACTAAATGTTATACAGGAGTCATACTGATTTTATAAATAAATATTTTTAGTAAAGGTATTTTTTGTTCGAATAAAACAATTAGTAAGACAAAAACTAATTAATTATTTGAAAGTTTTTATGTCAAATGTATGTTGCTCATGTACGAAATTATATATATATCTATACTATTATTTGAGAAGTAAATTTGCTTATTTGTCAACTTCTCCACGAATTTAGGTAATTTTGTTTATTTAGCATATTTAGCATATTTTTAATATTTATATATATTTTATTTATAAATAAAACGAATTATAAGAATATATCATATTTTTAGTAAATAAGATAATTCTTGTGAATTATGTTGTTATCTTGAAATATATTTTTATATATATAACTTAAATTTTAAATTAAGATATAAGCACTATTATATTTATCTAAAATCTATACTGTTATTTAAGAAGTAAATTTGCTTATTTATCATGTTCTCCATAAGTATAGGTAATTTTGTTTATTTATGATATTTTAATATTTATATATATTTTATTTATAAATAAAACGAATTATAAGAATATATCATATTTTTAGTAAATAAGATAATTCTTGTGAATTATGTTGTTATCTTGAAATATATTTTTATATATACAACTTAAATTTTTAAATTAAGATATAAGCACTATTATATTTATCTAAAACGAATTTATATTAATAATTTAATATCTAAATATAACTAAAACGAATTTATATTAATAATTTAATATTTTTCTAAAATAAGATAATCATTATGGATTATGTTCTTATGTTGAAAATATATTTTCCTATTATAAAATTTAAAATTAAGATATAAAATTATATTATTATTAATTAAATATAAATCATAATTAAATATAAATCATCAAAACAATTATTTGAAAAGTGAATTTGTTGATTTGTCTCCATGATCCTATGTAATTTTGATCATTTATCAGAATTTCTATAATTTGTTTGTTATTGATTATATAGTTAAAACTAATTTATATTAATAATATGATATTTTAGAAAATAAGTTAATTCTTATATATTATGCTGTTATCTTGAAAAAATATTTTTTTATTATAAAATTTAAAATTTATATGTAAAAAATCTATAATAAGTGAATTTGATGTTTGCTGATTTGTCATATTTTCCATGATTTTATGTAATTTTGAGAATTTATCAATTTATATAATTTTATATATAATTTATTATATATTTAATAGTATCAGATTCTTAGAAAATAAGCTACTTCTTATGTATTAAGTTGTTGTCTTGAAAATATATTTTTCTATTAGAAATTTAAACTTAAGATATAAAAAGTTGTAGTTATTCTATAATTGAAATAAATTTACACTAATAATATTATACTCTTAGAGAATATGGTAATTCTTATGTATTATGTTGCTATCCTGAAAATATATTTTTATATTATAAATTTAAAAGTAAAATGGAAAAGTATCTATTATTAATTAAATATAAATCATCCATCAAGAAAATTTTTCTAAGAAGTGAATTTTCTGATTCATTAAGTTCTCAATGATTTTAGATAATTTTAATTATATGTCATAATTTCTATAATCTTATATAATTATGATATAGTTAAAAACATTATCATATTATATTTTCAGTAAATAAATAACTTATGCATTATATTGTTATCTTGAAAATATGTTTTCTAACATAAAATTTAAAATTAACATATGAATATTATAATTAAATACAGATCAAGAAAAATAGTTATAGAAATATATTCTTCTAAATATTTCTGATGTTTGAGTTTTGTCACTGATAATTATTTGATGTTTTATTTTTACTTTTTGAAAGCATAAATAATAACTTATTATGTTGATTTTTAAATTAATGAAACATCAACTAATAAATATTTATAAGAGAATTATGCCCGCAAGTGCGAGCAAATCACCTAGTATATATATATATGCATTTAGTTATTGTATATAATATAAATGGAGTATTTCTTTTGTACATGAAAAAATGATCTCTATTTTAATAAGATAGACTAAGTGATAAAAATGGCTTTATATTTAATTTAGGTAAATGAAATACAAATTGTGTTTTGGGCTTTATATAATATCTAAACTATTAATAAAAACAATTACAGTGGGCCAATATAACATGTAACAAATAAATTGGACAACAATATAAAATGCAAAAACAATAAAGCCCAACACCACACTACCAGTTTTCTTTCTGGGAAAAAAAAACAACACTAACTAATTAATATGAAGACTGTGTTGCTCCTTGTCTCTGTCGGCAAGATGCTCTCAAATGATTTGTGTTTCTCACAAAGAGGTTCAAGATTGTAACTTGGACGATTTTTGTTTCCCTCTGTTATTTCCCATTTCTGTTTTCTTTTTTCCTTTTAGATCCATGGGTTTTCAATATTTTTTTGTATATCTTAAAGCTATAATGTAAATAAATTGTAGATCAGCGAAACTTGATAGATTCGAGAGTTGAAAACTACCAAAACAGATTTTGTTTGTGATTAAGATAAGAAATCCAGGAAAGAATCTCGGCTCCGACATGCATGTTGAATACTTGATACCCATTTGATTTCATACTCGCTTTCCGTTTTGACAGAATTCTGTGTGAAATATGAGATTCTATTGAATTAGTTTCCACATACAAACTTAAATCTATTTTTAGTATATTAAACCTACAACTCTTTCCTGCTTTAATCTAATTCTTCTGACTGTGTATGTCTTTTTCAGGAATGAAGCATAATTAATAATAAGTTCAGAGGAATTGATACAAATTCTGGAGACAGAGAAAGGAACAACAAATAAAGTCGAGAAATAGAGGGAGATAAGCTAATATATATCACAGAAGAAGGGAAAAAGGGGCCTATTCCTACCCAAAAAATTTCAATCATGCCAAATACAACCCGAATAAATTGTTAGTGCCAAATACGACTTGAACTACGTTATAATTCAAAAAACTATCTGAACTTTTTAAAACATGCCTAAACCTACATTGACCGTAACAGAAGTTAGTCAACCGTTAAAATGATAAAACGTCGTTTTGATTTCATTATTTTTTCAAAAATATGCACATTCTGGGACTCGAACCCGTGCCTTGTCACTCTTTAAAATGGACACATCAACCACTAGACTAAAAACATTTCTTGATATAATACTACACATTTGTAATTATATCCTACTATACGTTTTCATCTTCTCTAATTAAAACTTTGGTTATCATTATTTTTTATTCTTATAAATATATTAACATGTTTTTAATTATATCTTTAATAATTTTATATTATACTAAAATATAAATAATAAAATATTTATATTTATACAAAATTAAATGTATTTCATATTTTGTACCTATTTACAAAATGTCCATATATAAATTATTTTAAAAATTTAAACCTTGAATGGTAATTTCTTTTATTTTGGCAAAGTATATTCAATTTATATTAATTTTTACCTGAGGAAATATACTTTGCCAAAATAAAAAAAATTACCAAAGTTTTAAATTTTTAAAATAATTTATATATGGAAATTTTGTAAATATGTACAAAATATGAAATATATTTAAATTTGTATAAATATAAATATTTTATTATTTTTATTTTAGTATAATATAAACTTATTAAAGATATAATAATTAAAAAACATGTTAATATATTTATAAGAATCAAAAATACTAATAACCAAAGTTTTAATTAGAGAAGATGAAAAAATATAGTAGCATATATAATTGCAAATTTGTTGTATTATCTCAAGAAATTTCTTCATTCTAGTGGTTGATGTGTCCGTTTTAAAGAGCGTCAAGGCATGGGTTCGAGTTTTGGAATGTGCATATTATTTTGAAAAAATAATGAAATCAAAACGACGTCGTTTTATCATTTTAACGGTTGAATAACTTCTGTTACGGTCAATATAGGTTTAGGCACGTTTTAAAAAGTTTTTTTTTTGAATTATAACGTGATTCAGGTCATATTTGGCACTGACAATTTATTCAGGTTGTATTTGGCACGATTGAAATTGTTTGGGTAGCAATAGGCTCTTTTTCCCACAGAAGAATGTACCTATAAGCGAAGAAGAGTAAACAGTTAAATATAGCAGAAATTTCGATATATGTCTATATGAATGATTCATATCTCCAAAGAAAAATATTATACCAGGTTCATTTACTGTTTAATCAGCAAGGATGCATTCAAGTGATTCTCCCCCAAAGCTGGTGTTTTGGTTCCAGGAATGAAGTATCTTCACACGTACCCTCCAGCAGGTTTTATAAGGTTTGAAATCCTTCAGAACGTTGCAACTTGTGCTGGTCGATATTTTTAGGTTTGAATTTCTGGGTGCATGTTGTGAGTATGAAAGAAGTTCAGGACGTTGCAACTTGTGCTGGTCGATATTTTTAGGTTTGAATTTCTGGGTGGATGTTGTGAGTATGAAAGAAGTTAACACAGAAGGATATATATATATATATAAATATGCTTAGTAAAACTGGTGTTCACGTTAGGTATTATTATCAAAATCTTATTAATTAGATATTTGCTTGATTGTAGGGTTGATTTAACTGAGTATCTATACTATTATTTGCGAAGTGATTTTTCGCAGCGGAGCTCCAACGTTAAAACTTAGAGTGGTTAATATCGTTTACACCCTTAATGAAAATAATATCTAAATTACATACAAAATAAAAACGAATTTAAATTATTTTGATTAGATAAGTAACTAAAATTAATATTAATCATAAGAATTATCCAAAATCTAAATAATATATTTTAAAATAAGATAATTCCGATATATATTGTGATGTTATTTGAAAATATATTACGATAAAAAAGTTAACAATTAAAAAAGTAGAAAATACATAAGTAAATATTAATCAAGTCAACTTCTTAATTTTATATAATATAAAAAATTTTATTTGATTTAAAATTATTTTTAATAGTGAACATATAAATTATAAAGAAATATATGTAAGAATTGTTAAATAAAAGTATAAATATTATTAGTTTCAAACAATAAAACATAATTAATACTTTCTCATTATAATCTTTCAATTAATAAAAATGTACTAATAAAATGCGCGTGCAAAACACCTAGTATTCTCTTATTTGTAGAATAATAAATAGCGATATTAAAAGTCGTAACCTATTAGAATGTTAGATTTATAGAGAACCACGTGGTTGCCAAAGAAAGAAGAGAGAATCACGTTTGATTAGTTATTTCCAATTGATAAATTTGTATTTAAACTCATAAACCATTGGTAAATTTATTTTGAAAAATTAGATTTCAAATTAATTATGCTTAATTGTAGGAAAGATAATTAAGAAGGTTAGATTATGAGTGAATCACGTTTTTTATAACGAAAATCTAAAGTTTGTTTGTACTATATTGGGATATATCGTATCTATATGCAAACTTTTGAAAAAAATCAGTTATAATAAATGTTCAGTAACTATATGGTTTGTTCTGAATTATTAGGATTATATTTTTAGTTTGTAACTGGTTATTTCAATTGTAATCTCAAAATATTATTTGAGAAGTCACTTTCTTAGGTGTCGCGCTCACGTTAACTCTCACGGTGGTTGATTACTATGATACCCCTAATGAATTAAAAATACAATTAAATATTATTTCCTTTTTTTAAAATTTCCAAATAACAATATAAAATAAAAAGGAAACATTTATAAAATTTACAAAACTATTTAAAAAAGAAAATATAAGTATATATAATATGGTTTAATAAAAAAAGAAAGTTCACAAAATAGTAATATTTAATTTAAATATATTTTAAATAACATAAAATATACCTTTGAAGTAATAAAATACTTTATATCTATATCTTCTTAGATAAAAAATAATAATATCTGTATATAATGTGATTTTATAAAAAGATTTCCCACAAAAAAATATTGCTATTTGAAAAAGAAATATTTAAAAAACATTTTTACCAGTAAATATATATATTTTCAAAATAATTATTCTCTATATATCTATCTATTTTATTAGATGATTACATAAGATAATCAACTAAAATAAACTGATATATGTTTAATTGATATTTTTATTATTATTATTATTGAAATTATTTTTTTAGTATATTTATTTGACTATAATATCTTACAATTACAGTAAAAATATAAATTCTATTTTACTTATATAGTATAATTTCTCAAAAATAATCACTTTTTACTGACTATTTTAAGAGATACTAAAAATAAAACTGAAAATAAATTTAATAATAAACATCTTTTGATCAAGTAACTACAATTATTTTAAAATAGCATAACACTATATAATCTAACGAGGTAGATATATTATATTTTAATAGTTAAAATTATCTGTTTTAAGAAAAAGGATTATGATTTACTTAAGTATTTTGATTATTGTTATATTAAGTTTCACAAACATAAAAACAAAAAATAACTACAATTCTTTTAAAATACCATAACACTATATAATTTAATGAGGTAGATATATTATATTTTAATAGTTAAAATTATCTGTTTTCTTAATAAATCTTTAGATTTTTAATTTGTTTTTATGTTTGTGAAACTTAATATAACCATGATCAAAATACTTAAGCAAATCAGAATCCTTATTCATAAATTATTTAAAAATAAATTTCAGTTTACCATCCAATCATTCTAAAGCATAAATTTATTTAGAATTTATAAAATATTTTAATTATTGTAAATATTGATATGTGTTCAAAAGCTTCTAAAAATTCATTAGTTACTTATGTATGTAATTTAGAATCAGACACTTTAATTTTTATTTGTTTTCCTTCTAACCACAAAAAAAATCTTAAGTTATATATAATCTTAATAAATACACTTATATTTCTAAAATAACAAGCATCATAAATGAAAATAAGACAATTAATCAAAATTTTAATATATTTAAAATATAAAGATTATAGTTGAATTCAGAGAAATAGATAAAATCTAATATATCTAAATGATAACTAAATCGACCGTAAAAACAATAAAACAGACTAAATATAACATATCTAAAATTATATATATATAATTAAAGTAATAGAATATTATAATATAAATTAGACATACAAACTATAAATTAATTTAAAAATTAAAGTAAATATCAATCAATTATTATTGTATATTTATTTTATAAATATACATGCCCGTGCATGAGCACGGGAGAATCACCTAGTATAGTTGTAAATTAAACGGTTTAAAGTCAAATGATAGTAGTTCTATATTCTTCAGTTTTTAGATATACATGAAAAAAATGTCATTAGTATCTTAAGGTTTTTTCAGTGTATTATTATATTTCTGGTTTGACTCACTAACATACCAGCAAATGTTCGAGACTATTGCCATGGGAAATAAGATGATTGTAACCACAATTGATTTTTTTTTTCCGGATTAGCTTTGTATGTATCTAATCTATTGGTTTTGATTCTGCAGACCAAGATTAACCGAAGAATATCTGGTATGGAAACACGAAGCATATTGGTATGGAAACATGCAAGATTAGTTACCGTCCGGTTTTGTTTCGGATTAAGAAGAGTGAAGGCGGGTCAAATTTAAGTTGGTGATTTAGTAATTGAACTAAACGACAGTGTATTTAGGCCAGTGGCATAAACCTGTAATTATTTAGGAAAAATAAAGGTTATTTTTCAGTTGTACTTCACTTTTAATGGATTAGATAACGTGCGCTAACCACTAAACTATCGCTCCTCTTTTGTTCTAATTTAAATGTATATTATATATATGTATAACAACTATATAAAAACCTAAACCTAGGCCCCGATTAATCCCCGCTTAATCCCGATTTTCTTACTAGGCGCTAGACCCAACCCGACCGCCCGACTAGCGCCTAGCGTAATTTCGAACAGAGGTGAAATCATATTTGCTTTTTTCTCATCGATCGATTAGTAATCATTACTAAAGATCTAGCGAGCCGTCGAAATGTCACTGTCTGCGACAATCTTTTTTGAATGAATTGAAATAATCACGATCATAACAATATGGAGAGGATATAATTTATATCGATCTTGTTGTTGTAAGTGCAAAGATGACACCACAATAAGATAGTACAGAAGGTAAACCAAGAGACAAAACACCAATAGCTTTATTAGAAATCGCCTTGTACACTCTATTACAAGATCTGCTTAATCAGCTTTACACGTCTAGTGTTAACACCCTAACACACGTCACTGAAAGATTCCTAAGCTACTCACTTATGTCTCTCTGCCGTCAAGTACTTCAGCCTCTGCTTCAGCACGACCCAAGAACACCTTAAGAGCTTCTCTCTCTCTCTATAAGATTAACCTCTGTGTCACTGTCCCTGTGCAGACGACCCCATTGCTATCTTATCCTTATTCTCCACGTTCCCAAAACTCTAGTCTCCAAGGAACACAATATGGACATATTCCATAACATTAAGTGCAACTTTCCTTTTCTTGAAATGCACTTATTCCTCTTTCTTTAAGTCATAAACTTGCTCCTCAAGTTTATTCCTCTTGCCTTTTCTCCAAGATACACCCNTTCCATAACATTAAGTGCAACTTTCCTTTTCTTGAAATGCACTTATTCCTCTTTCTTTAAGTCATAAACTTGCTCCTCAAGTTTATTCCTCTTGCCTTTTCTCCAAGATACACCCTTGCTCTCCAAGTCTACACGACTCCAGCTCAGCATCTTGACTCCACATGGTCTTCACCACTCAACACGACGTCTGCCTCAGCAATTACCTTAGCGACTACTTCAGGGCGGACATCTTACATCAACAATCTCCCCCATTTAGCTTTGTGTGCCCATCAAGCACAACGTTCTTCTGGTTTAACAACCACGTTCATTTCCATGCTAATTGTGCTTTTCTCCCCCACGAGATGTGCACCACACCATGCTTTTCTCCCCCATGAGATAAGCACCATCTACTTCAAAACGTCCACCACTATGCTCTTCTCCCCCATGAGATATGCACTCCTTGGACCAGAACGTCACCACTTTTCCCCCTGCTTGATTGCATACTAAGCTAAAACACAAATGCTTAGATGTCAAGCCTTCCATCACAGTAATCATGATGCAGCCCTACTGCAGCGGAATATATTACAAGTACTGCATCACGATCTGAGGCACTTGTCGAACTACCTTTCGACCCCCTTCTGTTGAGGACTTGGCTTCCTTCATGCGTCGTCTCCTTGACCATGAGCCCCTCCTCATCCACACCGAGTGCTCTCTGCACTCGTTGCTATTGTCTTGGAGTGATTTCGCTATCACCCTCCTGAAGATCATCTCGCATCTCTTCCTGATGCACTTCGATCTTCTTCCCCTTTGTGTCACAGAAAACTCCGTGTCCTGACTCCAAACTTGATGCTTCTTGATCTTCCTCAAGATCACTCCTACCAGAGCTGCATCCTTCTTCTGATGTCCCTTCCTTGACCTCATCAAGTAAGCCACTCTTGGCTAAGAACATCTCTTCAACCCTCCTGGGTTTAGTGAACGTCTTATTCACCCTCTTGGCCATGTTTCTGCTCTTCTCACGAGCAAAACACTCCACCTTCTTGTGTCCAACCTTCCCACAGAACCAGCAGCACATCCGATGTTGCTTCTTCTTGGGCCTGACACAGTTACTGATGCACCGATCAGTCTCCTTCCTTGTATCAAATGCCCAACCATGCTTCAGAACCTCCTGTCTGGCCTTCATGTTGCGGCACTGATGTACCACTTTCGGCTTGTTACTCACAGCCACGCGGTGTAGAACTTCCTGTCGTACTCCTTGTCGTACGTCCCGACGTACTTCCTGACGAACATCTTTGGCTTCACTTTTTAAAGTGCTTTCTTGCACGAACTATGACCGCCCCTTCTGATGGACGCCAGTACTCTCACCTCCTCGGTATCCCAGTCCCCAATTTACCTTGGCTGGTTGTCCCATTGAGAGTATCTTATCCAACTCCTTGGATCCACTATTGAGCATTCTGATATGTTTGTGATTCTCAGCCAAATCACGTTCCAGCTTCCTTGCTCTCTCTTGTTCACCAGTAGCAACTCTTCTCAATTTGCTAACTTCCTCTTCAAGAGACTCATTCTTCTCTTCTACCGCCGCAAGTTATTCACGAAGTTCTTCAAGCAACTCGTTTTGCTTCTGAGCCACATTCTCCAATCTCAGATTCTGATCCTTGACCCTCAACCACTTGTTGAGCAGCACATGATACTCCTCATCATCTGTACTGGGATCTGAATCAATGGATTCAGTAGATCTCTTCTTTCGTGCACCAAATGCAACCATGTTCTTCAACACCTTTTCATCTTCTTCAGACTCTGAATCATCAGACGACTGAGCTCATTTTCCCTTCTTTGAGTTTGGACATTCGTGCCTTGTGTGTCCAACACCTCTGCACTCAGAACACTTAAGTTCCTTTCGTTGTGCCATAGGACAGTCAGCCCTCACTTGACCAACTTCTTCACACTCATAGCACTTGATAAAGTCTCTTCTTCTACCATTGCCACGATCACCTCCTTGACGATCATACTGATTTCTTCCACCAAAATGAACCTTCCTACCAAAATTCCTAGCCAACATACCCACAGTATCTTCAAGCTTCTGGAATCTATCATCATCTTTGTCAGCTGCAAGCGCTATACTCCCTGGCGAACTGCTTGACGTAGAGACTGAACTACTATCTGTCTCCATCTCTTGTGCCTTCAGCATACCCACAAGCTTATCAAACTTGAGCTCATCCGTGTTGGTAGTCATCTGCAGGACTGCCTTGTGAGCTTCAAACTTCTTTGGAAGACAGCGTAGTAACTTCTTTACCAGCTTCTTCTCCTTGTACTTCTTCCCAAGTACAAATGCTTCATGCGCCATAGCACTGAGTTTGGCACTAAAGCTCACCACAGAATCATCATCAGACCATCTGAGATTCTCAAACTGCAACCCAAGATGATCTAGGCGTGTCCTCTTGACACTCTCATCTCCCTCAAACGAATTCAGCAGGATCTCCCACGCCTCTTTAGCTGAAGTACTCCCCTGAATCAGCTGAAACTGTTCTGCTTTAACAGCTCCAAAAATCACCGAAAACGCCTTTGCATTAAATTTTGATGCACTGCGCTCTGCCTCTGACCAATCTTCTTTTGGCTTGGGCTTCTTCTCATCTCCTGTGACTATGGTGGGCTCCTCCCAACCAATCTCCACAGCTGTCCACGCATCTTCATTGATTCCTCAAATCATCTGCTTCATGCGAGCCTTCCAATGACCATACTGGTCCGCATTCAACATGATTGCCTTCTGCATCGTAACAATCGTGTCCATCTTCACCTTCAGGATTACACCGGTAACTTAGGTGCCTCGCTCTGATACCACCTCTAAGTGCAAAGATGACACCACAATAAGATAGTACAGAAGGTAAACCAAGAGACAAAACACCAATAGCTTTATTAGAAATCGCCTTGTACACTCTATTACAAGATTTGCTTAATCAGCTTTACACGTCTAGTGTTAACACCCTAACACACGTCACTGAAAGATTCCTAAGCTACTCACTTATGTCTCTCTGCCGTCAAGTACTTCAGCACGGCCCAAGAACACCTTAAGAGCTTCTCTCTCTCTCTCTATAAGATTAGCCTCTGTGTCACTGTCTCTGTGCAGACGACCCCATTGCTATCTTATCCTTATTCTCCACGTTCCCAAAACTCTAGTCTCCAAGGAACACAATATGGACATATTCCATAACATTAAGTGCAACTTTCCTTTTCTTGAAATGCAGTTATTCCTCTTTTTTTAAGTCATAAACTTGCTTCTCAAGTTTATTCCTCTTGCCTTTTCTCCAAGATACACCCTTGCTCTCCAAGTCTACACGACTCCAGCTCAGCATCTTGACTCCACATGGTCTTCACCACTCAACACGACGTCTGCCTCAGCAACTACCTCAGCGACTACTTCAGGGCAGACATCTTACATCAACAGTTGTTTCTCGTTTATGGGAAGGAGATATTATCCTTTGATGGATGCGAGAATGAACTACTATCATCTTCTTTGTCAGCTGCAAGCGCTATACTCCCTGGCGAACTGCTTGACGTAGAGACTGAACTACTATCTGTCTCCATCTCTTGTGCCTTCAGCATACCCACAAGCTTATCAAACTTGAGCTCATCCGTGTTGGTAGTCATCTGCAGGACTGCCTTGTGAGCTTCAAACTTCTTTGGAAGACAACGTAGTAACTTCTTTACCAGCTTCTTCTCCTTGTACTTCTTCCCAAGTACAAAT